>CAUYQG010215791.1:0-31150 GCA_963574415.1 Tarsius wallacei | reverse complement strand
CTGGGAAAAAATATTTGCCAACTGCATGTCTGACAAAGGATCTACAAGGGACTCAAACATGCCCAAAAGAAAAAAACCAAACCGCCCCATTACAAAATGGGCAAAAGATATGAATACACACTTCTCAAAAGAAGACATACGAGCAGCCAACAGATAAATGAAGAAATGCCCAGTCTCACTAGTCATCAAAGAAATGCGAATTAAAACTACACTGAAATACCACCTAACTTCAGTCAGGATGGCCATTATCAATAACTCAGAAAACAACAGATGCTGGAGAGGATGCGGAAAAAAAGCGAACACTTCTACACCATTGGTGGGAGTGTAAATTCTGTGGAAAACAGTTTGGCGATTCCTAAAAGTTCTAAAAATTACCTTCGATATGACCCCACAATTTCCCTACTGGGAATATACCAGGAGGAACTCAAATCACTCTATGAAAAAGATACCTGCACACATATATTTATTGCAGCATTGTTCACAATAGCAAAAACATGGAACCAACCATGCCGCCCATCAAAAGAGGACTGGAAAAAAAAAAAAACATGGTACATATACACGATGGAATATTACGCAGCCATAAAAAGACAAAATTATGAACCTCACAGCAACTTGGGTGGACTTAAAGTCTATAATACTGAGTGATCTATCACAGAAACAAAGAACTGAGTATCACATGTTCTCACTCATAAGTGGACCTTGAACAATTATCATAATACTATAAGAAGGGGATTGATGATTACTTACAACAAGATGGCAAGGGGGCAGGTTGGTCCGTGAGACCCTCCTCAAAAGTGAATGTCCATAAGACTCTTGCTCTCCCCCCAGTGGCTGCGGCTCTCGCTGCTGCCAGACTGCTCCTCAGCCGGTAGTTCAGGACTGCAGGCTGGCAGACAATGGCTCCACACACAGCTCCGCCGTCACCTCTGCCACCACCGCCCCACAACCCAGGGCGACCCTCTGCTCCCAGCCCCCTGAAGCTCCTCCCATGCACCACACTGCAGATGAGGTGGCAGCCGCCACCACTACCACAACTGCACCCCCGTCAGGGGTGACGCTCAGCTCCCAGCCCCATGAGTCTCCTCCCATGTACTGTACAGCTGACATGGCTGCTGCCACCACTGCCACTGGGGGGCCCACATTTCCTTTTTCTTACCTCATATTGCTTTCAGGGAGCAAACTTACATCCCCACTGAATGGACAGATTGCAAGGCAGTGAGAAGTCGCTTCCAGGGTATCCATACCCATGCCAATGGATACTGGGATCTGCAGATAGATTTGGGGTTTTTTTGTTAGTTTGCTTGTTTTTTGTTGTTTGTTTTTGAGTTGGAGTCTCACTCTGTCACCCAGACTGGAGTGCGGTGGCCGCTCCTGGCCACTACAGCCTCGACCTGCTGGGCTCCAGCAATCCTTCCGCCTCAGCCTTCCATGTAGCTGGAACTACAGGCATGCGCTACCATGCCTGGCTAGTTTTTGATTTATTGTAGAGATCTTGCCAAGTTGCCCAGGAGGGTCTCCAACCCGCTAACTCAGGCAATCCACTCACCTCGGCTTCCCAAAGCGCTGGGATTACTGGCTGAGCCACCGAGCCAGGCTGCAGATAGATTTTAAATCACAGTTTCCTCCTCAATTCAAACTGCAAAAAGTATAGACTCCAACCTACAACTCAGCTTTAGAATTAAACAAAGCTGGAGGTTTCACATAAGGAAGAATAGGAGATTGAACAAATAAAAGTAAAAGCAACCCTGCCACTCCTGAGCAACAGAATTAAAGAAGATGGGGGGAAAAAAAGGAAAAAATGGGGAGGAAAATCTACACAAATAAAAAAAAAATGAAGAAGAGGGGTCTCATACAGATCCCTGGGAGATCAGACACTGAGAAATGAGACTTCAAAACACAAAAAATGAAGAGCCCCCAGAATGACAGGTCAAATACTACAAACCCAGACATCAAGACATTAATAGAGACAATAAAAAGAATTGAGGAGAGACAAGAAAAAAATAGGAAGGATTTGATAACTGAGATAACAGCAGTTTACACTGTGATTGAAATAAATTACAAACTGATAAGCATGGAAAGCAGAATTAGCCAAGCAGAAGAAAGACTCTCACAGCTTGAGGACCAAAATATAGAACTAACCCAAACTGTCAAAAACATAGAAAAGAAGCTTAAAAAGACAGAAAAATCCTTCAAGAGATGAGCAATTACTTCAAGAGACTGAACCTAAGAATAATTGGACTTCCTGAGGCAGAAAGAGAGACAGAGACCACCCTGGAACAAACATTCCATGAAATTATTCAAGAAAACTTCCCTCATCTCATTAGTGATGTGAAAAGTCAACACAAGAGAGTCAGAGAGCTCCTGCAAGACAACAGAAGAGAAGACCTACCCCCAGACATATAATAATTCACCTAAACAAAGTGGGTATAAAAGAAAAAATCCTAAAGGCAGAAAGAGAAAAAGGTCAGACTACCCAGTTACCGGGGAATACCGATTAGAATAGCAGCAGATTTATCTACAGAAACACTTCAGGCTAGAAAAGCTTGGAGCCCAATCTTCAAAGTTCTCAAAGATAAACAATTTCAAACAAGAATAACCCACCCAGCTACGCAAAGCTTCATTGGTGAGGGAGAATTAAATTATTTCCCAGATATCCAACCCCTAAGAACTCACACTGCCTCCAGACCACCTCTACAAGAAACACTTAAGAAAGTATTAAACACAGAAGAAAAGGAAAAAAGAATGACAATGTTCTTCATAATAGTACAGAAAAAAGATTGAAAACACAACTGAAAAAATTAAAAGACAACAAACAAACAGGAACAACAAACACTCTATAAGAAACTTATGACAGGGATAAAACCTCACATTTCAATAATTATCCTGAATGTGAATGAACTAAATGCACCACTGAAAAGACATAGAATGGCAAAATGGATAAAATATCATAAGGCAACAATATATTTTCTCCAAGAGACTCATCTCACCAGTAGGACAAATACAGACTCAAAATAAAAGGATGGGAAGCAAATTTTAGGTGAACAGACCACAAAAGAAAGCAGGAGTTGCGATCTTAATTTCAGACAAAATGCCCTTTAAGCTATCAAAAATTTAAAAAGATACAGAAGGTCACAACATAATGATAAAAGATTCAATCCTTCAATAAGAAATAACCGTCCTTAACATATATACACCCAAAATAGGTGCAACAATTTTCATTAAGCAACTTCTAGGCAAACTTAAAAAAGATATTGATTCTAACACTATCATAGCTGGGAACTTTAATACCCCATTCACAACCCTAGAGAGATCATAAGGACAAAAAGTCAGCAAGGACATCCAGAACCTCAATCTGACTCTGGACCAAATGGACTTAATTGATACCTACAGAACACTCCACCCAAGGACCACAGAATATACATTCTACTCATCACCACATGGAATGTACTCTAAATTTAACCACATGCTTGGCCATAAATCAAGCATAAATAAATTTCATAAGATTGAAATTTTGCCATACACCTTCTCAGACCACACTGGAATAAAAATAAATATCAACACCAAAATTCACAAAGACATGGACAGTAAACAGCATGATGCTAAGCAACTCCCAGGTCAACAGAGAAATCAAAACAGAGATTAAAAGATACCTGGAAACAAATGAAAGTGAATAAATATCTCTGGGATGCCACAAAAGCAGTAGTAAGAGGGAAATTCATAACTCTACAAACACACCTGAAGAAAATGGAAAGATCACAGGTTAACAGCCTAACAAATCACCTAAGGAAGCTGGAAAAGCATGACCACCAAAAACCTAACTTCAGCAGAAGAATCCAGATCACCAAAATAAAAGCCCAAATCCAGGACATAGAAGACAAAAGATAGCACAAAAAATCAATGGAAAAAAGCTGGTTCTTTGAAAGGATAAACAAGATTGATGTTCCCCTAGCTAGACTGATCAAGAAAAAGAGAGAAAAAGCCCAAATAAACACAATTAGAAACACAAAAGATGAAGGCACATCTGACCCTGAAGAAATACAAAAGATTATCAGAGACTACTATGTGCACTTGTACAGAAACAAACTTGAAATCCTATAGGAAATGGAGGACTTTCTGATATCACACAACTCCCTAGGTTGAAACAAGAAGAAATCGAGACCCCTAAATGGCCCATAACAAACAAGGAAATTCACTATGTCATAGGAAAACTGCCTACAAAAAAAAGCGCTGGACCAGATGTCTTTCCAGCAAAATTCTACAAAACATATAAGAAATGTTCAACCTCACATGAAGAAATGTTCAACCTCACTAGTCATCAAGGAGATGCAAATTAAAACTACCATGAGATACCACTTAACTCAAGTCAGAATGGCCATTATCAGTAACTCAAAAGATAAGAGATGTTGGAGAGGATGTAGCAAAAAGGGAACACTTCTACACTTGTTGGTGGGAATGTAAGCTAGTACAGCCTCTGTGGAAATCAGTGTGGCAATTCCTAAAAATTCTAAAAATTGATCTTCCATATGACCCCACAATCCCCCTACTGGGAATATACCCGGAAGAACTCAAATCACTCTATAAAAAAGATACCTGCACATGCATGTTTATCGCAACATTGCTTATAATAGCAAGACCACGGAACCAACTGTGCTGCTCATCAAAAGAGGACTGAATTTAAAAAGTGTGGTACATATATACAATGGAATATTGCACAGTCATAAAGAAGAACAAAGTCATGAACTTTGCAGCAATCTGAATGGAATTAAAGTTTATAATACTGAGTGATCTTTCACAGAAATAAAGATCTGAGTATCATATGTTCTCACTCATAAGTGGACCTTGAACAACACCCTAATACTGTATACTATAAAAAAAAAAGATTGACAGTAGTAGGACACTGAGTGGGGGTAGGGGAGGATGGGGAGATGGGATTGATAGTAGTGGAAATCCACCTGGGGAGAGGGGGCACACCTCATCAACAAGGGTACCCGCACAGTGCATATTTGTGTACCTAATCCTGAATTGTACCTTCCAATTTTTAAATAAAATTTTTTTAAAAAAGAAGAATGTGATTGGTAGTAGCAGAAAACTGCCAGGGAGGTGGGGAGGCAGGATTGGCAGTAGTGGGAATATGCTGCGGGGGGCACACTTCATCAACATGGATATCTGCATAATAAACATTTGTATACCTAACGCTGATTTGTACCCCACATCTTTAAAATAAAACATTTTTTAAAAAGAAATAAACAACTAGCCCCACTCTCTAGTGAATCATCATCCCACCAATTATTGGTTACTCATCAATCCTAGGTGATTACAAAACAATGTAAACAGCCAGATGGCTAGCTATGTGGCACCCTCAACAGGATTTTGTATATAGTATATTCCTATAATTGCTTGAGTAAGTTTAGCAAAGTTTCAAAAGAGAATAAAATCCTCAGGCATTTTTGATGTTAGAGGAAAGACTAGCAGACAGCTATTAAACAATTTTTTTCAGATTCTATCAAACTTATGTACTTGATTTAATTGGAAATACATGAACTCAATTCTTTTCTGTCAAGAGCCCTCATAGATGTTGTTTCTGGTTGTATTTTGCAATGTTAGATATTTTTATCTTAATATAAAATATATTCATCTTTATGTCTAATCTTCTCTGTTTATACTGAGAAAAAAATGTTTTGAGAATAAAGATCTCATCTTATGTATCTTTCTATTCCCAACATTGCCTAGTTTAGTGAAAAGAAAGAAAAATAAACCAAAACACAAAGGACCTATATTCTAATTCTACTCACTAATTTTAAGACATCAAGGAAATATGTCCGACTCTCTAGACTTCTGGTTCTTAATCTATAAAACAAATAGAATTGGTTAGATGACATCAAAGACTATTCACAAATCAGATATACTATTTATCTTAGAGTCTAGCAAAACAACACCACATGTATAACATTAGTTGGGTAGGAAATGTAGGATGCATTTTTTAATGAAAGTATACATTTTTCTTGTTGATGGAGGAAAAAGGAAATAATTGAGAGCATAGAGACATTTGTATTGCCTTGTATTCTTGTTGTCAATTATTTATATTCTGACTCCTGTAAGAGTTCTGCATTCCTGCCCATAGCCATGTAACTAATAGGGCTTTCTTATGGGAGTAGTGCAATTTTCTTTTCTGTTGTTTGCTTTGGCCGTGTCAACTTATTTGAAGTAAGAAAATATGAGTGGAAGTGGCATATATCAGTTCTAAAGAGCACCTTTAAGAGTCATTACATATTTCAGTAGCTTATTTGAACATTTTGGTGTGCTTTACAGACAGTATGACCCCAACAAGGTTGATCCCATTGAAAATACAATTCCAGATTTTTCTATAAAGAATTGTAAAGATCAGACTTTTACATAGCAGCAACTCAGTAGCATGCATTTTAAAAGAGATTCAGGCATATGTGTATCTAATTTTACAGAAAATTATGATACTGTGTAATTTAAACTCCCCAAAATATGTATACATGTAGTTAAGCAAAAATAATGTAATTCAACCTGACATAAGAACATAAAACTAATATTTGACATTATAATGAATCAGAAAAAAAGTAAGACTCATCAGTGGACTGTAGTTTAATTAATATTATTTTTCCATTCTGATCACTGAAATACCATATGCCAGATTGTTAAAACTGGAACATTGAAATAGACATGCTCATTTCACAATTTCCTCACTTCACTAACATCCTACAATTATCCCTCAAAATTTTCATTAGCATTGTTGTTTTTAATGATTAATAATAATTAATTAGTAATAGATTATAATAAAAGAATGCATGATATATTTAAAGTTCAATTCATCTCAAAATTATTCTCTGACTCTAAAACTTACCCCTATGAAATATAGATAGTAACATTAAGTAACCTAATCAATAATTTTAAATGGCAAATATTACCTCTGCATTTTTTTTCTGAGAAATATTCTCAAACATTTCTACATCTTAATGCCCCAAATCTAGAATATGGTAGGTTAATTGACAAAAGGAAATTAAGGCCTCAGGTAGAATTAAGTTTGCTAATCAGTTGCCCTTAACATATACAGATTATCCAGACTATCCAGGTAAGCCAATGTAATTACAAAGATACGTTAGAACAAATCAGGAGGAAGAGTCATAGCTGCTTGAGAAGGAGCTGGTCTAATATTGCTCACTTTGAAGATGGAAGAAGGAAAACATGCAATGAGGAAAACATGAGTCTTGCAGAGTCAGAAAAAAAGACAAGGAAATAGATCCTAGAGCTTCTCTCTCATGCTGACACTTTGATATTAACCCAGTGAGATTCATGTCATATTTCTGATCTACAGAACCATAAGATAATAAATTTCTGTTGTGTCATGCAACTAAATTTATTTTGATGTATCACAGCAGCATCAGTAAGCTAATGTTTTTCAAATAAATATAACTGCTATTTTTGAGTGATGCACCATGTGTTTTGTGTGTGTTTTTTTTTTTTTTCAGAATATGATTCAAATTTATTGAGCTAGGCAGTATACTGCCAGGGAAAGGAGGGAGAAGAGGGGCACATCATGATTTTTTATGTTCACATTATAGAAGCAATACAAATTTTAAACAGATAAAAAATGTCATCTTCAAATTGTCCACACTACCTAAGGTAATCAACAGTTTCAACCCAATCTCTATCAAATTACCAGCATCATTTTACACACATCTAAAAAAAAAAAAAAAATACTTAAATTCATATGGAGGCAAAAAAGAGCCAGAATAACCAAAGTCATTCTAAGCAAAAAGAACAAAGCTGGAGGAATCGCATTACCAGAATTCAAACTTGTAAAACAAGGCAACACTAATCAAAACAGCATCACACTAGTATAAAAATAGACAAACAGAACAACAGAACAGAACTGAGAATCCAGAAATAAAATCACAAGTATACAGTCATCTCATCTTAGACAAAGCTGAAAGAACAAACTCTGAGGAAAAGACACAATATTTAACAAAGGTTTTGGGCAAATTGCCTAAACATATGGAGAAGAATGACTCTGTACCCCTTGCTCTTACCATATACAAAAATTAACTTAAAATGGATATACAACTTAAACATAAAACCCCAAACTATAAAAATTCTAAGGGAAAGTATGGTAAATAGCCTTCTGGACATGGACCCAGGCAATTAATTAATGACCAAGACCTCAAAAGCAAAAGTAGCAAAAAACAAAATTGACATGTGGAATATAATTGAACTCAAGAGCTTCTGCACAGCAAAATAATCAACCAAATTAACAGACCATTGATACAATGGGAGAAAATGTCTGCAAACTATGCATCTAGCAAAGGTCTAACATTCAGAATCTACAAATAATTTAAATGCATCAACAGAAGAAAAACAAACAACCCCATTAGAAAGTGAGCAAAGAACAAGAACAGACATTTTTCAAAGGAAGACATACACACGTGGCCAACAAACATATGAAAAAATGTTCAACATCACTAGTCATCAGATAATTTGGAAATCAAAATCACAATGAGATATCATCTCTCACCAGTAAGGATGGCTTTTATTAAAAAATAAAAAAAAAACAGATGTTGGCAAAAATGTGGAGAAAAGAGAATGTTCCTACATTGTTGGTGGGAATGCAAACTAGTTAAACCCCTGTGAGAAGCAGTTTGAAGATTTCTCAAGAAGCTAAAAATAGAGTTGCCACTTGATCCATCAATCCCACTGAGCATCAGTGTTCCACCAAAAAGACTCCCGCATGCACATGTTTATCACAGTACTACCCATAATGGCAAAAGAATAAAATCACTCTAGGTATCTATCAAAGGTGGAATGGCTAAGAAAAATTTGGTATATGTACACCATGGAATACTATGCAATCATAAAAAAAGGACAAAGTCATTTCTTTTGCAGCAACTAAAGAGACTATCAACCTGAGTGCAATCATAAAAAAAGGACAAAGTCATTTCTTTTGCAGCAACTAAAGAGAATATCAACCTGAGTGAATTATCACAGAAACAGAAAAATGAATACCACGTGTTCTCCACACTGTACACACATGGGCACAAAAATGGGAATAAAAGATACTGGTGTAATCCCAAGTAGGGGGAAGAAGGAGGGAATGAGGGCTAAATGCTACCCACTGTGTACAATGTCTACAACCTGGAAGACAATCTCATTAGAAGACAAATTCTATCATCATGTAATATTTCTATGTAAGAAACCTACACACGTATCCTTGAATCAAAATAGAAAATATAAATAAATAAATAAATAAATAAATAAAATGAAAACACAACATCAAGCTTGTGAGATGCAGCTAAAGCTGTCATTTGAGTAAAATTTGTTTTATTATTTTAGAAATTAAGACAAATCTGAAAGAAGAGCAAATTTAATTTAAAAAAGCAGAGAAAAAATAGTAACAACAGTTAGTAAAGAAATAAATAAAAACTAAAACAATACAAAATATCAATAAAAGCAAAATCTGGTTCTATTAAAAGAGCAATGATATTGATTATTTATAGCCAGACTATTCTCTCCTCTACCAATAAAAGAAAGAAGATAAAAATATCATTATTGGAATGAAAGGGGGTCCACCACTACTTATTCACAAACATTGAAATTATGAAGAGAAACTACTAATAATTTTATAGTCATCAATTTGACAATTTAGCTGTAATAAGCCAATTCCTTGCTGAATGCTAAGGACCAAAATTTACTAAGGAAAAAGTAAATAACATGATTAGTTTTATATCTATGAAAAATTTAATTTTTAGCTTAAGAAAACCCAAAAAGAGATAACTCCAGGCCCAGATGACAGCTCTTCTAAAATATTCTAAATATTTGAAAAATAGCCTGGGCATGATGGCTCAAGCCTGTAATCCCAGCACTTTGAGGGAATTGCCTGAGCCCACGGGTTCAAGGACAGCCTGGGCAACTTGACAAGCCCTCATCTCTACAATAAATCAAAAAAATTAGCCGGGCTTGGTAGTGCACTCCTGTAGTTCCGGCTACTTGGAAGGCTGAGGAGGAAGGATCAACTGAGCCCAGCTGGTCGACACTGGGTTGGCCGTGATCATGCCAAAGCATTCCAGTCTGGGCAACAGAGTGAGACTCCAACTCAATAATAATAATAATAATAATAATAATAATAATAATTTTGCACAATCTTCTCTAGGATATAGTAGAGGAGTGAATACTACAATATAAAAAGCAGATAAACGCACTAGAAGAAAAAACACTAGAGACTAATACACTTCATGAAATATATGTAAAACTACCTAATCTATTAGCAGAATAAATTTCTGTTTATTTTATTAGATAGATGATGGATAGACAAATATAAAAATAAATATAGATATTTGCGTATAAATGGTTTTATTTGTGTAGGTGTATATATATTTATAAATTTCTATATATACCTAGAAAGAGAGCTAGTATAATTGTATATATTGCTCTTTCCTTTAAATTGAAAGAAAAACAGTGACATTCTACTAATAGACAAATAGTAGATATTTCATTACCTGATTTGGCTTACTAAAGGCTATTCTCTAATAAAATGTGCCAAGACTCCATGAAGAAATTAATGATTCTATAAATGCAAAAAGGAACACACAAAATGAACCTTGAGCAAGAAAGTAAGGAGATGATCAAATAGATAGATAGATAGATAAGGATTGATGACAAGTCAAGAAGACAAAGGCTTCAATCTCAAATTTTTTTGTAATGGCCAAACTGGAACAATTAGCACAACAAAATAAATAACTATAATTGTGATTATAACTCAAAGAATAAAATAAATGTCCAAATATTCATGAACCCAAACTGGTATACATATATGATTGAATAAATAAAGAAAATGTAGAAAAGAGACAAATCTTCATTATGGAAAAGTTCCATATACAAATTTTAGAATGAAGTCATTAAAAATTACTGTTAGTGCACCACAGTAATAATTATTCCAGTTAACATCTATTGACAAATAATAAATCAGCATAATTAACATTAGGGAGAAATAGGATATTTGAGGATATCTTCAAATAATGTTTTCAAAAATGTATTAATTGCTGTGGTAGTTTTTAGCATATATTTACAAATTCATTAGCACTCTTGCTCCCGGATGTGAGTCATAAACACCTTCCTTTTGTTGTTAACTAGACTTAATGAATTGCTCTAACAGTGGGGAAAGTGAAGAATAGTAACTTTAGGGTAGAAAAACCTGGAAGACACCATCTTAACCTAACTATCAAGTTTAATATCACTAGTGATAAGTTATGTTGACATATATTCTTTAATATGATGTGATAAGAAGGCCACATCACCTATGCGTTATTATTATTATTATATTTTTTTGAGTTGGAGTCTCACTGTCGCCCGGACTGGAGTGCAGAGGCCACTCCCGGCCACGGCAGCCTCGACCTGCTGGGCTCCCGCGATCCTTCCGCCTCAGCCTTCCAAGTAGCTGGAACTACAGGCACGCGCTATCACGCCGGACTGATTTTTGGTTTAGTGTAGAGATGAGGTCTCCCGAATTGCCCAGGTGGGTTTCGAACCCGAGGGCTCAGGCAATCCACTCACCTCAGCCTCCCAAAGGCGCGGGATTACAGTTTGAGCCACCGAGCCCGGCAGTTGTGCGATATTGTTATACAAAAATCATATTCTCATTCTAGTTACAAGAAAACATTATACAGGCTCAAATGAAAGACATTCTACAAAATCTGACCACTAATCTTCAAACTTAGAAAAATTGAGAAGCTTCTTAGATTAGAGGAAACCGAGTAGACATTATTATTAAATTCAGTGTTATGTTATGGATCATGTCTTGAAACAAAAATGAGACATCATTGGAAACACTAGAGAATTCTGCATTCAGCACATAAGTATTGTATCAATGCTTATCTCTTAGATTTGATAAATGCACTGTGTGTAATTTATTAACATTTGGAAAAACTAGATGAGGAGTATACAGGATCTCTTTATACTATCTGTGCTGTTCTTCTACATATCTAAAATTATTTCAAAATAAAAATGTTTTAAAATGAATAACTACAAAAATAACCAGAGATGCAGTGAGTCAAAACTACCTGACAGAAGAACAGGGAACAATGGGAACAGATATATAAGGAATCCAGAAAATGTAGTCATCATATGCAGATTTTAAAATAAGTATGATTCATATGATCAAGAAAATAGAGGACAATAGCAAAGATATCATACACAGATTGGATACTATTAAGGACCATATGTATATAAAACTCTCCAATAAGTGAAATAAAAGTTGTCAAAGACCACAACACTGCTTTGTTGAAGGACACCTCTGCAAAATTGTTGGTCTAGTGGCTTTTTTTGCTCTTACTGTTTTTTCTCCTTAGGCATTCCTTTTACTGTTCAGTGTCTAAAATCTTTGCCTCCAAAAGCTCTTCCATTATGTGATGTCAGCTCTATATGCCCAAGATTTCCAAAGGTGTGTTTTATCTTGTCCTATATACTTTCTAATCAGTTGTTTTTGAATGTGTATAGTGTTTATTACAAATCTGGTAAGCATTTTTCTCAGAATTTTTCTTTACCCTTCTATTTTTAGCATTGATTTTTCCCAAAAAGAAGTCCAACTTTTTGAGGACTTGTGTATCTTTGAAAACATACAGATTTTACTTCTGTGATTTGCAGCATAGTAGACCCTCAAAAGATATTGACAAATACAGATTTTATAAGGATACTCACTGTAGTTTAGTGCCACATTATTGCAGTCCAAAAACAGATGCAAATATACTTAACATTTATGTAGGTAACTGTTTTCCAAAATTAGTCTTTAATAATCTCTTTCACCATGATGACATTAATAAAATTGTTAATGTTTAGAAATGACTTACCTGAAAAATGTAAACGTCAGTTTTTAAAACTCAGTTACGCAAAGCAGAATTTTTTGATTTATTGTTCTTAATCTTGAAGTTAATATAAATTTTTCTCATGTTATATTTCACTTCTTTAATTATTGAAAGTGTTCAGAGATGAAAATGACTATGAAAATGAAAAGCCTTTTCTCATTAGCAACACTTAATGATTATTTTTATTCTAACAGGTGTTTTGGGAATGAAACAGAGTTGTTCAGTACTTATTGTCTATTTGTCCTCTGAATTACTAGACACAGTTAGTAGATATCCATTTATGCAGCAGAGGAACTAATATTCCTGACAAGGGTAATAAATAAGGCAGTCTGCGGTTCTACCTCAGTATTTAAGAGCAGAATGCAAAAATTAATCAGGTTAATTAGATGTGCAATCATAAAATGTGATGAGGTATGTGAGTTTACTTCTATGTGGGAATGAAAGACAGAAATACAAGATAATATACTCATAATACTTAGCATAATTTCTACTGAGTTAGATGCTGAATTTAAAAAATATTCAAAATTTGTATTAAATGTTGTTATACATGTGATACATGATAACAACTTTAAAACTATTTCTTATGAGAGAAGAATAAAAGATATAGAACATAAACAATGGAGTTTACAATGTCAAAGGAAAAAGAAAACAAGGAAAGAAACCAGAGAGGAGAAAAGCAGACTCCATGTATGAGAATGGAAGAGGTGTAGAACTTTTAGCATCTCGGTGCCAAAAAAATAAAGATGAGTAGAAGAGAGAAAAGGAGGGTAAAGGTAAAAGATGGTATTTTGTATATATATATTACAATGTGATTAAAGTTGAAAGGAAGACTGTACATGAGCTATGTATTTATACTGGCATTTTGTATAAGGCAGTCAAATATTGACTTCCAATGAACATGATGTGATCTCAACTTGCTGAGGAAGGTTTCTTAAGCATATGTAGCTAACATTCAGTTGAATGTGGAAAAGGCTTATTGACCAAAGAGAATTGTATTATGGCTACTAAATTTAATGTTCACTGTCCTACAAAATCTAGTTTTAAAAAAGGAAATGAATTAGTTTTTCTTAACCCTTTGAAACTCAGGTCACCATTATACACATGAACATTGCATTTTCTTGTTTAATTGTAAGCAATCAAAAATTAATTGTCAATATAAAAATAAATCATTATAATATATTTTATTTTGTTTTTTTTTTTGAAGTCACCTTACATTTCTTCACTCCTAAAATTTCTACAGCGAAACTAACTAAAAAATAAAAAATGATTGACAAGAAGGAATATACTTTTGAATTCTCTTTTTATAGAAGAAAATCAATAGATTAAACACCACTCTTTCTTCAGTCTCTCCAGGAGACTCTTGAGATTGTGTTACTAAAAAACTGTAGTTGCTCTTGGGAAGTCAGACTATATAATTGATCAATCAAATGTGGAAATACCTTGAGTGTAGACCATACATTTGAAATAACTACACAAGTCTGAAAAGATTAAAAACAATGACTACTGATGGTATCAGGGAAAAAAACTACCAAATATATACATGAAGGACTTTCTAGAAAATCTCCATTAACCTAGGCTGTTGAATGCTCCTAAATCCACTTATGTTTCTCTTTTGACGCATAGGTACAAGCAGACTGACAAAATTATTCTTTACTCTGAGCCTGGGAGTGATGGATTAGCAACTCTATTCTCTCTAGACCATTCATCAGTTCCTTCTCCCTCCCACCAAAGGATCATGAGAACAAGCTTGCGTACAAAGTTGGCAGAAAAATCATGTAAAGACTTTTCTTCAAAATCTGTCAAAAGTACACATTTGGCACAAATTTTGAAACAATATTAGATATACAGAAAGAATACAAAAATTCTACATAGAATCTCCTGATATTATTTATCTCACTTCCCTTAATGTTAGGGTCTTATACAACTAGAGTAAAATTATCACCATTGGTATAATAGTAAACAAACAACAGACCTTAGTTACATTTTATGCTCCTAATAAACTTTATTCACTCATATATTTCTTTGGACTTTTCAACAGAGAAGATGAAATTTAAAACAGCAAAGCCCTTTTCCAAGTCTACAGTTGAGAATTTAGAAAATGAATTGTTATTTAACAATGAGTATAGGTAGTTTTAGTATCAATCCAAGGGTTAAAAAAAAATCTAGTGAATATGATGTGACTGCTATAAATTAAGACATTATTTTTACCTCAATTTTTACTATGTCAATATGTCTTACACCATAGCTTTATGGTTTAACAAGTGTTGTGCAGAATGTCTCATCACACAACCATTTTTCCAGGTAGTAAATATGTTTACAGGTAATTTGGTTCATTTTTAACTTAAAAGACACACATGAAATTAGAACACAATTTTTTCTTATTTTTTGTCTCTTCCTAAGAAACATTTCAAAAGAAATTTGAATTAACAGATTAAATAAGGGACTAATGTCACTTCTGCATACATTATTTTTATTATTTTTGTTGATAATTATGTGTTTTAGAAAGAGAAAAAAACCAAAATTCCGTTACTTACATTTTATAGGGATACTGAATATATTTTCTTCCAGCTAATTATATTAATCAAATAATTATATAATATATTTGTAAGATTAGCCTTTTATAATATACTTGCTTACCACAATTTTAACTCAATTAAATTAATAGAAAATAAACTATCTTTGAAATTTTAAAATATACTGACTTTAACAAAATTTTCTTCCCAGAATTGCCATCAGGTCATTTAAAAAAAGGTATACTGTACGTATACATTCAAATTTCTAAAGACATTTTAAGTCACAAATATTTAAATATATAATCTATGCTATTAATAATTTCTTTCCAGGTTCCCTCCTTGAATTCGATGTAATGAGAGATTTCTCAGTGTCAAAATGATATAAATAATTACCTATTTTTTCTCAAATAACATGTCTCCATTTTCTTTTCTTTTTCTTCTTTTTTTTTTTTGTTATAAAGATGCAGGGTACAATTCAGGGTTAGGTATACCAACACTGATTATGCAGGTACCCTTGTTGATGAGGAGTGCCCCTCCCTTCTCTAGCAGTTTCCCTCAACTGCCACTCACACTTCCCTTCCCCCGACAGTTTTCACTACTGCCAATCCCATTGCTATAGTATTATGATAATCGCTCAAAGTCCACTTATGATTGCGAACATGTGGTACTCTGTTCTTTGTTTCTGTGATAGATCACTAAGCATGATCTACTCTAAATCCATCCAAATTGCTACAAAGTCCAGATGTTTGTCCTTCTTTATGGCTGCATAATAGTCCATTGTGTATATGCACCACATTTTTTTTATTCAGTCCAGCTTCAATGGGCAGTATGCTTGACTCCATGTTTTAGCTATTGTGAAAAGAGCTGCAACAAACATACGTGTGCAGGTACCTTTTTGGTAGAAGATTTGAGTTCCTCCAGGTATATTCCCAATAGGAGAATTGCTAGGTCATATGGAAAGTCAATTTCTAGCTCTTTCAGAAATCACCACACTGTCTTCCAAAGAGGCTGCACTAGTTTGCACTCCCACCAGCATTTTCCCCTTTCTTGCCAGGATCTGTTGTTTGTTTTATTAATGATGGCCATTCTTACTGGGGTTAGGTGGTATCTCAATGTGGTTTTGATTTGCATTTCTCTGATGATGAATGAGGTTGAGCAGTTTTTCATGTGTCTGTTGGCTGCCCATATATCTTCTTTTCAGAAGTGTCTATCCATGCATTTTGTCCACTTTTTAATGGGGCTCTTTGTTTTTTTCCTTCTGGCGCATTTGAGTTCCCTGTAGATCCTAGATGTTAGGCCTTTGTCAGATATACAATTGGCAAACATTTTTTCCCATTCTGTGGGTTGTCTCCCTGCTCCCTTGATGGTTTCCTTTGCTTTGCAGAAGTTCGTTAGTTTGATGACGTCCACTTGTCTATCTTATTTCTTAAGGTATGGGCATTTAGAGTTCTGAAAAGGAATTGGTTGCCAGTTCCAATTTCCATAAGGGTGTCTCCTGTGTTTTCTAAGATTCTTATACTTTGAGGTTTTACATGTAGGTCTTTGATCCATATAGAGTTGATTTTTGTGTATGGTAATAGATAGGGGTCCTGTTTCAATCTTCTGCATGTGATCAGCCAGTTTTCTTTTTTTTCCCTTTTTTTTTTTTTGAGTTGGAGTCTCACTCTGTCACCCAGACTGGAGTGCAGTGACACGCTCCCAGCCACTGCAGCCTCGACCTGCTGGGCTTCGGCAATCCTTCTGCCTCAGCCTTCCAAGTAACTGGAACTACAGGCATGTGCTACCATGCCTGGCTAATTTTTGATTTATTGTAGATAGAGGTCTCACCAGGTTGCCCAGGCTGGTCTCAAACCCACAGGCTCAAGCAATCCACTCACCTCAGCCTCCCAAAGTGCTGGGATTACAGGCTGAGTCACTGAGCCTGGCTTGATCAGCCAGTTTTCACAACACCATTTACTGAATAGGTTCTCTTCTACCGAGTAGTTGTTGTTGAAGGCCTTGTCAAAGATGAATTGGTTGAGATATCGAGGATTTGTTTCCAGAATCTCTATCCTGTTCCATTGGTCTATATGTCTGCTCTTGTACCAATACCAGGCTGTTTAGATTACCGCAGTATTATAGTAAAATTTGAAGTCTAGGAGTGTGATACCTCCTGCTTTGTTTCTTTTGCTAGGAATTGTTTGGCTATTTGTGGTCATTTATGTTTCCATATGAATTTCTGTATTGTCATTTCCAGGTCTGAGAAGAATGATGTTGGTAACTTAATGAGTATTGTGTTGAATCTGTAGATTGTCTTTGGTAGGATGAACATCTTAACATGTTGATTCTTCCTACCCATGAGCATGGAGTACTTTTCCATTTGTTTGTGTCTTCCTTGATTTCTTTGAGCAGTGTTTTATAGTTCTCATTGTAAAGGTCTTTCAATTCTCTGGTTAGAAAGATGCCAAGATATTTCATTTTTTGTGTGGCTATTGTGAATGGGATAGTGATTTTAATTTGGATCTCTGCCTGCTTGTTGTTAGTGTATAGGAATGCAGCTGTCTTTATCATTGCAAACAGGTTTTTGTCAGATTCTCTTGGATGTTCAAGTAGTAGGATGGTATCATCAGCAAAGAGTGATAACTTGACTTCCTCTTTTCCTATTTGAATACCTCTGATTTCCTTCTCTTGTCTAATTGCCCTAACTAGGACTTCCAACACAATGTTGAACAAGAGGGGTAAGAGTGGGTTGCCTTGTCTTGCTCCAGTTTTCAGGGAAATGCTTCCAGTTTTTGTCCATTTAGCAATGTTAGCTGTGGGTTTATTGTAAATGGCACTTAATATTTTGAGGTAGGTTCCTTCTATACCTAGGTGTTTGAGAGTTTTTATCAAGAAGAGATGCTGGATTTTGCCAAATGGTTTTTCTACATCTAATGATATAATCATGTAGTTCTTGTTTTTACATCTGTTGATGTATTTAATTACATTTATGGTCTTGCGAATGTTGAACCAGCCCTGCATCCTGGGGATAAAGCCTACTTAGTCATGATGGATTCTTTTTGAGATGTGTTTTTGGATCCAATTTGTTTGAATCTTGTTGAAGATTTTTGCATCTATGTTCTAAAGGGATATTGGCCTTTAGACCTCTTTTTTTGTTGGATCTTTACCCATTTGGGGTATCAGTGTGATGTTAGCTTCGTAAAATGATTTGGGGAAAATTCCATATTTCTCAATTACCTCGGATACTTTCAATAAGATTGGTATCAGCTCCTCCTTGTACACTTTTTAGAATTCTGCTGGAAAGCCATCCGGTCCAGGGTTTTTTTTTTGTTTTTTTTGTTTTTTTTTTTTTGATAGGTAGTTTTATAATGAAGAAATCAATTTCCTGGGTTGTTATTGGTCGATTTAGTGTCTCAATGTCTTCTTGTTTCAACCTGGGGAGGTTGTGTGATGTCAGAAAATCCTCCTTTTCATTTAGGTTATCAAGTTTGTTTCCTTATATGTGTACACAGCAAAACTGAAAATATCTTCTATTTCTTTGGGGTCAGTTGTGATTTGATATTTTGTATTTCTGATTGTGTTTATTTGAGCATTTTTCTGTTCATTCTGGCAAGAGGGTCCATCAATCTTGTTAATTCTTTCAAAGAACCAGCTTTTTTATTTGTTGATGTTTTCTATCATATTTTTGTCTTCTAAGTCTCATATTTGGCTCTTATTTTGGTGATTTGGGTTCTTCTGCTAAAGTTGGGGTTTCAGTGGTCTTCTCTTTCCAGCTCCTTTGGGTGATTTGTTGGGCTCTCCACTTGTGATCTTTCCGTCTTCTTCTGTGTGCTCGTAGAGATATAAATTCCCTACTTAGAACTGTTTTCATGGCATCCTAGGGGTTTTATTTCAGCATTGACCCAGTAGTTGTTCAGCATCATGCTGTTTACTGTCCATGTCCTTGTGGCCTTTGGGGAAATGTTGTTGGGGCTGATATTTATTTTTATTGCACTGTGGTCTGAAAGTGTGCATGGCAAGGTTTCAAACATATGGAATTTGTTTATGGGTTATGATTTATGACCAAGGATCTGATCAATCTTGGAGTACGTTCCATGTGGTGATGAGTAGAATGTATATTCTGTGGTTGTTGGGTGGAATAATCTGTAGTTACCTATTAAGTCCATTTGGTTGAGTGTCAAGTTTAGGTCCTGAATTTCCTTGTTGATTTTTTGCCTTGATGATCTATCTAGGGCTGTTAGTGGGGTATTCAAGTCCCCTGCTAAAATAGTGTTAGAGTCAGTATCTTTTTTTGTTTACTTATTAGTTGCTTTATAACTGCTGGTGTTCTTGTATTTGGTGCATATATGTTTAGGATGGATATTTCTTGTTGATGGATTGAACCTTTTATCATTATGTAGTGTCCTTTTTACATCTTTTTAAATTCTTGATAGCTTAAAGATTGTTTTATCTAATATTAAGATTGTGACTCCTGCCTTCTTTTGTGATCCATTTGCCTGGAAACTCATTTACCAACCTTTAACTTTGAGTCTGTGTGTGTCCCTTGTGTTGTAATGACTCTCCTGGATGCAACAAATAATTGGGTGATGGTTCCTTATCCAGTTTGCCATTCTGTGTCTTTTCAGTGGTACATTTAGTTCATTCACATTCAGGCTGATTATTAAAGTGTGATTGTTTATACTTGTCATGAGTTTGTTAACAGTTTTTTCTTTGTTTGCTTGTTTTCTTTTAGCTTTTGAGTAGATGTGTGTGTGTGTTTTCTAGTTTCTTGCTGGGCTGTATTCTCTGTTGATTCTGTGCTTTGTTGTTCTCTTGGGAAGTGTGTGATCATGCTTTTTCTTCTTTCTTCTGTGCTTAATATCTTTGAAGTGTCTCCTGTAGATTTGATCTGGAAGCTGCATAATCTCTTAGAGATTGGATGTCTGGGAAGGATTTTTTTTTTTTTTTTGAGTTGGAGTCTCACTCTGTCACTCAGACTGGAGTGCAGTGGCTGCTCCCGGCCACCGCAGCCTCAACCTGCTGGGCTCCGGCGATCCTTCCGCCTCAGTCTTCCAAGTAGCTGGAACTACAGGCGCGCGCTACCACGCCCTGCTAATTTTTTGATTTATTGTAGAGATGAGGTCTCACTTGCCCAGGCGGGTCTCAAACCCGCCGGCTCAGGCAATCCACTCACCTCAGCCTCCCAAGGTGCGGGATTACAGGCTAAGCCACCGAGCCCGGCTCTGGGAAGGATTTTAATTCTCCATCACTGATGAAGCTGAGATTGGTTGGGTAGGAAATTCTTGATTGAAATTGTTTATCTTTGAAGACTTTGAATATTGGACTCCAGTCCCTTCTTGCTTGTAGAGCTTCTGCCAGTAGTCCTGCTGCTATTCTGATTGGTTTTCCTTGGTAGGTAGTCTGACCTTTCTGTCTTGCTGCCTTTAGGATTTTTTCTTTTGTGCCTACTTTCTGTAGGCGAATTATTATGTGTCTGGGGTTGGTCTTCTCCTTTGATGTCTTATGGGGGTTCTCTGTATCTTCTATGCTTGGCTGGTCACTTCTCTGGTGAGATGGAGAAAGTTTTGTGGATTACCTCTTGAAATACTTGCTCCAAGTTTTTCTCCATTTCCCTTTATTCTGCTGGGATACCAATCAGGCATAGGTTTGGCCTATTGATATAATCGCACATCTCTTGTAGGCTTTGTTCTTTTTTTTTTTTTTTTTTGAGTTGGAGTCTCACTCTGTCACCCAGACTGGAGTGCAGTGGCTGCTCCTGGTCACTGCAGCCTCGACCTTCTGGGCTCCGGCGATCCTTCCGCCTCAGTCTTCTAGGTAGCTGGAATTACAGGCATGCACTACCATGCCCGGCTGATTTTTTGATTTATTGTAGAGATGAGGTCTCACCAAGTTGCCCAGGCGGGTCTCGAGCCTGCGGGCTCAGGCAATCCACTCACCTCAGCCTCCCAAAGCACAGGATTACAGGCTGAGCCACTGAGCCCGGCTTGTTCATTCTTTCTGAGTCATCTTTCTATATTTTTAACAGATTGGGCTTAAATCCATATTCTGGTCTTCAAGTTTTGAGATTCTTTCTTCCGTCTAATTGATTCTGCTTTCCATGCTTGTTATCTTGCTATTTATTTCCTGGATGAAATTTTTTATTGCCAAAATCTCTGTTACAAGTTATTTTAGAGTTGCATCTTGTCTTTCTTGAGTTTTATTCACTCTTTCTATCCATTCCCTAATCCTTGTCATATTCTGGGGCTAGTTCTTGGTGATTTCCATTATTTGGGCATGAAGGTCTGATTTTTCAGCAGTTTTCTCTCTGTTACACTTGAAATTGCCTGTTATTTTTCTTTGGTTTTTCCTCATTTGTGATAGATCTCTTGTTTTTCTCTTTAGTTCTGTTATCGTGTCAGTGGGAGAGGCTTTCCCTTCTGATCCTTGCTTCTTCCCTGATCCAGGCTCTGGATTTGTTCAATTTTGAAATAGGAGGTTGGGTGGGAATTTTTGCTGTCTCTTGTAGTTTTTGAAAGTTGAATAAAGTCGGTGATTGGGCACTAGGATTCAGAAACTACTTGCAAGTTATAATGTTCACTGATTGTGGTATGTTTTCCCTGAAACTCACTCACCACCACCACTCTTTATGATGATGCAAAGCAAAAACCAATGCAAAAAACAATTGAACACACACACAGAGACATACACACACACCCTAAACTATAACAACAACCAAGTGAAACAAAACAAACGACAACAACAACAACAACAACAAAGCAAGAAAACTGAACACACCCACACCAGCACAAAGTAAATGGAGAAGAAAAGCAGAAAGATTGGGAAATAAAAATAAAAAAAGGAATTTATATTGAACCCTCACACATATATTGACACTCACCTTGAACTATAAAAAATAAAAAGTAAAAATGCAGAAGATCTAAAGAGCAAAAATAAACCAACAACAACAAAGTTGAAAGATGAACACTCAATCATTCACATACACACATAAACAGAAAACAACAAACAAAAGAAGAAACAGAAAAATAAAAGAAATTGGGGGAGTGCCTATCAAACCCTCACATATAGATTCATGCACAAAGGAAAAATATTTTAAAAAATAGATGAACTAACAAACAGGCAAAAAAAATTTAAAAGTAAAAATAAATTTTTAAATTTTTAAAAAAGAACCTGCCTTCTTGTAACAGGTTCTGTAATTGTTTCTCTAATCTGTTCTTTCCTGTAGCACGTCTACCTCTTTCACTCTCTCCCCAGGGTCTGAAGCAGGGAAGGAGGAGGGGCAGTAGATGTGTGTGGGGCCGCAGTCCTCCCCTCTCACTCTCATATGGTGAGGGAGATCTCCTCTGATGAGGAGGTGCAGGATTGTCTCTTCCCCAGGTGTGTACTCACAGGGGGTGCTTCAGTCAGGCCTATCCTGGAATGGAGTTCTCCTATTGCACCTGACGTCCAGGCCTTGCCTGGGTTTGTCCCTCTCAGTCATGACCCAGGTGTTTGGGTCTAACTTTCAGAGGATTGCTGGGGAAGAGGAGGTTTGTGTCAGCCCCAGACTTGCCTCTTATCTCTTTGGAGTCTTTCCTCATCCTTTTCTGGCCACACCCTTTGTCCCATGGCTGGATCAAAGTAGGGGTTTGGGCGCCTGGGACTCAGCACTCATCAGGTCTCTCCAAAGTTTCTGCTTTCAGTATATTCCTTCTAGGTCATGAACAACAACTGAGTGGTTGATCCACCAGTCACAGAGATCAGGTCTGTTTCTCCACGATGAGTAAGTCAGAGCACTTTCCTGCCCCGCCTTCAAGATGGTGGCAGAGAACCTTTCTTATCCTCTTCCACAGGACTAGATTCTGGACTCCCTCCACAGCTCCTGTTGCCAGTGCCTGGCCAGGCACTGAAGTGGTAAGGCAAAGTCTGGAGCTGGCAGTCTCTCTTACTGCAGTGGTGAGGCAGAGCCTGGGGCAGTAGTGTCTCCCCGCCACTTCACAGGAAAACTGTTGTCTGTTTAAAAAAAAATGGTGCTCGACTTCTGTGACCTGGGAAGAACCAGGGACCAAGCAGAGAAGCTGTAGCACCAGCTATTGCACCTGGGCCCTGGTCACTTGCTCACGAGCCTCCAATTTGTCAGTCTCTCAGAGCATTTACTTCTCAGGAAGGGTTTTGTTGATTTTTTAAAAATGGCACTTGACTTCTGCATCCCTGGAATCACTAGGGTCCAAGCTCAGCAGCTGTGGCACCAGCCTCTGCATCAGGAGAACCCTGGCTGCCAGCTCCCTAGCCCTCACTCAGTCAGCCACTCACACACCCATTCACTCACAAGCATGTACACAAATTTTTCCATACACTCACTCACTCACACTGGGACTCACATAGTCCAACTGTCTCGGTAGCCATCTTCCTGACCTCTCCCGGCTCTGTTTTTATATTCATATATTTAAATTGTCAAAAGATAGCCTTTATGCATGGAATTAGATAGAAATCCAATTTGTCATTATTTTTAAATGTCCTGATTATTGTTATTATTGTATTATTATTAACTGAGTGAGTACCTATATGCCTTAATATAACCATGATTATTATAAGTGGATTATAATATTAACTAATGTTTATATTTATGAAAAACTTAGGAAGTTGTTAGTACAATTACCCTCACCTTATTGATGTGGCTTTTAAGATACACAGAGATTAAATAATTTCTTGAAATTCATTCAACTAGCGAGACTTCGTTTTGAGATTTAAAGTTAAGCAGTCTGTCTACTAGACTCTGGTGTGGTTGTGTGCTCTTTGAGCTATGGCTGTTGTCATGTTTCCTGGCTTTTGTCTCCTTTGCTACCTTGGGGAGGTGAGTCTCCTCTTCCTCTCTCTCTAATTTACTTTTTAAATAAACTATATTTTCTAATCTAACTTCTGTGAAATTCTTTGCATCTTAAAGGCAAAACTTAGACACACAACCTAATAAATAGAGCTCTATTTTCACTGAAAAAAATAAAATAAATAAAGTCAAGCAATCTGGATTCAGAACCTAGGCTTTTAACCACACTTGTACCTACTTATTTAAATTGCATATTAATCTTATATAAAATCTAATTACATATTTGAGTTTGAGTCTAGCCATCTACCCCATCTGAATATCATATTCTTTTAATTGTTGCAGCATCATCATACTCAGTCTTCACATATAATCAATATATACCTCTACCTTTCATCATCAATTTAATATAAACTCATGATCTATTTTACAATCACATATAAGCTAGTAGCTGATTTTTTAAACCAGTCAACACTTGGTGATGTAGAAAAAGAGAATAGTATTATTTTCTTTTATGTTTCACTGTATTTTCTGCCTTCAGACACACTGTGTGGGATCTTCCTTTATTATTTCTTGGTGAAATTCCTGGAAGCATTTACAGTTTTCTTGTCATTTTAACACCTTTCCCTATAATGACACATCTCTGTGTATTACAAATTCAAATACATTCAACACAAAAAATCTGATTTAACATTTCTTTTCCAACACGTTCCAGCTTTCTGCCCTTTCCAATTCAATGACCTCGTCTCTAACACTGGTGTTCTAAGGTTAATGTTGCCTGGTATTTGTTTTCTGTTTTAGTTCCTTTGCAACCTTTTGTGCTGTCTCTCCAGAATGCCAGACAATAAAGGAGAATTGGAGGAAAAAAATACACACAATTTTAGGTAACTTGTGCTGTTTAATCTTCTTTTTGTTCCCTCTGTGTTCAGACACCCACATGATGATTCATTCCTGGGCGCACTGATGGAATTCACATATGCTGTCTCCGGATTTTTCTCCTTACACATGCCTTTGCTTAAAATTGGTGATGCAATCTCTAGATGATACTCCATTCTTGCACCTGTAACACAATTTTGGGACTCTCACCTAGTGGTTGGACATTACTTTAAATTCTGCATTTTTTGGTAACCTTTTGGCCCTTAAGAAAATTCACATATTCTTGTTCTCCAAACTCTGTAAAGACTCTACACTCCACTGTAGAACCTACCTACCTATGCATCTATCTATATCCCACATGTATTAATCTATATTTTATATAATTTGCTCTATATGTATATTAGAAAACATATATATGCACTCTGAAACATATACATTCTACATATATATCTGGAAACATATATATGTTGAGAGTTTATATAAGCTCAGTACTCCCTAATCAACCCCAGTGTATAAAAGCACTCTATCATCAACACATCATATTTATCTAGTTAAAGGTGGATGGCATTTTCAGAAGTGTTCAAATGTTCATTGCAGCATTATTTACAATAGCAAAAATATGGTACCAACCATGCTGCCCATAAAAATGTGGATTTTTAAAAATGTGGTACATATACACAATGGAATATTATGCAGTCATAACGATAGACAAAATTATGAATGTCGCAGCAACTTGGATGGACTTAGAGTCTATAATACGGACTGATCTATCACAGAAACAAAGAACTGAGTACCACATGTTCTCACTTATAAGCAGACCTTGAACAATCATCATAATACTATAAGAAAAGGATTGACAGTAGTGGGAAACTGCCAGGGGAGGAGGGGCGGAATTCGCAGTAGTGGGAAACTGTGTGGGGGGCGCACATGCTATCAACAAGGGTAACTGCATAATGAACACTTGTATGCCTAACTCTGAATTGTACTCCACTTCTTTAAAATTAAAAAATTAAAAACAAACAAATGTTGGAAATGAGGATGCAATATTATAGACTGGTAGTACATTATTCAGGACCATGATTTCCAAAGACATTCTTTTGTGGGCTGGGCTCGGTGACTCAGTCTGTAAACCCAGCACTTTGGGAGGCCGAGGCGAGTGGACTGTCGGAGCCCATGGGTTCGAAACCCACCTGGGCAACTTGGTGAGACCTCGTCTCTACAATAAATCAAAAATTTGCCAGAAGTGATAGGGTGCACTTGTAGTTCTGGCTTCTTGGAAGGCTGAGGCAGAAGGATCTACCAGAGCCCAGCAGGTAGAGGCTGCGGTGGCGGGGAGCGTGCCATTGCACTACAGTCTGGGTGGCAGAGTGAGACTCCAACTCAAAAAGAAAAAAAAAAAGAAATCCTTTTGCATATACAGGTGACCCTTGAACAACAACATGGGTCCATTTATATGCATCTTCTTTTCTGCCTCTGCAACCCCTGAGTCAGCAAGATGAGTCTCTCCTCTTCCTTCCTCTTCTCAGCCTACTAAGTGTGAAGATGATGAAGATAAAAACCTTTATGAGTCACTTCCACTACATCAATAAAAATATATTGTATCTTCCTTAAATTTTTCTTAATAAAATGTTCTTTTCTCCATCTCACTTTTCTGTAAATATATAGCATATAATAACATATAGCGTACAAAATAATCAACTGACAATATTATCGTTATAGCTTCCAGTTAATAGTAGGCTATTAAGTAGTTGAGTTTTGGGGGAGTTAAAAGTTATACACAGATGTTTATGCAGTGAGCTAGTGCCTCTAACTTTGACATTGTTCAAAAGTCAACTGTATTTTGAAATCTATGTTTAAGATTGTTATAAGGTGATTTCAGGTCAATTGGCATTTTTTTGAAGGAAATTTATCCAAAGCTATGTGCTTTACTATTCTTTCCTCCATATAAATTTTCCTGAATTCACTTCTATCAAATTGTTGGCCTTTACATAGGTAGCTATTCATCAACAATTTTTATCTTTTTTTTTATCATCAACAACCTTTAAACCATAAGACTGTAGGGAAGACATCTGATTAAAAACATGTCAACATAATTTTTTTTAAATTCTTCATTCATGTTTCTTTACGTTATTAAAAATTCCAAAAGTCTTGTTTTAAATTTTGACCCAAGTTGAAAATACACAATAGGAAATGCATTTCCTAGGTTTGATATCAAACCTTTGCATATTAGCCAAAATTCCTATATATTGCTCTTTAATTCAGATGATCACAATAACTATCTCACTAACTTTCATTTTCTTGGTGATCTTCAAAAGTTGAATTTGAAACATTAGCTATTTAACAAGTTGCTTTATTCCTTTATCCAGATATTTTTAAAGCTGTACATTTAATAATGTTTTACCTTTAAAGGAACAAATATATTCCAAATATTTTAAGACTATTTCTTTTATCAATGTTTTGTAGTTTTTCTTGTAAAGCTCTTTCACCTCCTTGGCTATATTTATTCCTAGGTGTTCTTTTGTGGCTATTGTAATTGGGATTGCCTTTCTTGATTTTTATTTTTCAGCTAGTTCATTGTTTGTGTAAAGAGACGTTACTATGTCTTGTATGTTGATTTTGTATCTGGCAAGATTACTAGATTTGTTTATTAGTTCTCAGAATTTTGGGGAGCGTCTTTATAGGTTTTTCTGTATATAAGATCATGTTATCTCAAACAGAAAAAAATTGACTTCTTCCTTTTCCATTCGAATGCCCGTTATTTTTTTCTCTTACCAAATCACTCTGAATAGAATTCCTATTGTTATGCTGAATAAGAGTGGTGAGAGTGAGCATCCTTGTCTTATCTCAGTTCAAAGAGGGAAAGCTAAAAGCTTTCCCCCATTCAGTTTGATGTTAGCTGTGGAATTGTCATATATGTACTTTATTATGTTGAGGTACCTTTCTTTTACCTAATTATTGAGAGTGTTTTTACATGAGGAAAGGTAGAATTTTATCAAAGACTCTTTCTGTATCTACTCACCTAAATTTCCCTGAATTCACTTCTATCAAATTGTTGGCCTGTACATAGGTAGCTGTTCATCAACAATTTTTACCTTTTTTTTTCATCATCAACAACCTTTAAACCATAAGACTGTAGGGAAGACATCTGATTAAAAACATATCAACATAGTTTTGTTTTTAAATTCTTCATTCATGTTTCTTTACATTATTAAAAATTCTGTAAGACCCCAAAGTATAAATCTACTGAAGAAAACCTAGGGGAAATACTTCAGGACATTGGAAAAAGATTTCATAAATAAGGCCTCAAATGCTCAGCAATTAAAAGCAAAAATATACAAATGGGATTATATCAAACTTAAAAGTTTGCACAGAGAGAAAACAACAGACTGAAAAGACAACCTACAAGATAGAAGAAAATATTTCCAAACTATTTGTTCAGCAGGGGATAAATACCCCAGAAGTACAAGAGACTCAATAATATGAACAGAAAAGAAACAATCCAAATTTCAAAAATGGAAAATAATCTGAACAGATGTCTCTCAAAAGAAGACATACAAATCGTCAATAAATATATACAAACAAAAAGTCTCAATAGCACTACTTATCAGAGAAATGCAAATAAAAATCACAATGAGGTATCATCGCATCCCAGTTTAGGATAGCTATAATCAAAAAGACAAAAAGTAAATGATAGCGAGAATGTGGAGAAAAGGGAACCTGTATATACTTTTGGTGTAAATGTCAACCAGCACAACCACTGTGGAAAAGAGTATGGAGGTTCCTCAGAAGGCTACAAAGAGTAGTTGGTCTAGCAACTTCATTACTAGACATCTATTCAAAGGAAAGAAAAGTAATATTTCAAAGAAACATCTGACTCTTCATTTTTATTTCAGCCTATTTATGGTAACCAAAATATGGAATCAATCTAGATGTCCAACAACAGATGAAGGGATCAAAAAATGTATACATACACAAAGAAATACAGCCATAATAAAAGAATAAAACTCAGTCATTGGGAGCAACATAAATGAAATTGGAGGGTCATTATGTTAAGTGAAATAAGCCAGGAATAGATAATTAAACACCATATGTTCTCATTCATATGTGGAAGCTAAAATAAGTTGATCTCATAGAAGCAAAAAGTAGAACAGAGCATATTAGGAGCTAGAAAGGATAGAGGAAAGGTGAGAATAAGGAGAGATTTGTTAAAGGATAGAAAATTGCATCTAGTTAGAAAGAATGAATTCTAGTATTCTATAAAACTGTAAGATTACCATAGCTAACATAATACTTAGTTTCAAATAACTATAAGGTAGACGTTTATTGTGCTCAATGCAAAGAAATAATGTTCGAGATGATGACTATGCTAATTACCCTGATTTGATCAATCAACATTATATGTATGCAGATATCACTCTGTACTTCATCAAGATGTACAATTATTATGTGTCAATTAAACAAAATTTTTTAAAGTTTTAAAAAGAATATTGCTTTGAAAGTGGACTACGGTAAATCTACACAGCTAAAACTGCCTAAATATTATATTCTACCACAGTCCCCAAATATATTCCTTTATTTCATGGTGTAATTTTGAACCAACCATACTCTCTCTCTCTCTGCTTTTTATTTAGGCTTTTGGTCTTTTATTTTAGTGACAGGTAGAATAGCTAAGGTCACAGAGATATAGTGCACTATAGGAAAAAAATCCATAGATTCGGAATGAAATTTGTTTTGTTTCTTTATAGTGCAACTTAATAGTCACACTAACTTGTGCAATATACTTAAATTCTAAAAGATCAATTTTCTTGATAAAAGACACATATTTTCAGATAAAGAAATTGTAATGATGTCTTCTACAAAATTATATTTTCAATAAACACCTGAGATATAATATATGAAATCATCTTTAATTGTAAAAACAAAAGGTACATTCAAATATTTTAATGAATTAGGCTTCCTGATATATAGTATTTTGGTAAAACTTTTAAAATTCTATTTTATATTGGTAAAAACACAACATGACATCTATCCCGTGAACAAATGTTTAAATGTATAATATAGTATTATTGACTGCAGGTACAATGTTGTACAGCCGATCTCTAGAGCTTATTCATCTTGCTTATCTGACATTTTATACCCATTAATTAGTAACTTTCCATTTCTTATGTGTCTATAGTTCATTGAAAATATCATAAGTGGATAAAATTGAGTGTTAATATAGACTGATAAAATACTTAAGTCTCTATAAACTAACTCATGTAGAATTCATGGAAGATAATAAGCATATTAATTTATGTTGTTTAAGGACTACTAACCACCTTGGAATGAGACATTATTAATTTCTAGTTAAAATAATGCAAATTTGAAGAATTTCATTTGAAATATGAAGCAATATATCATAAACCTGGGAAATAAATGTGCATTTTTAAAAAACTTTTTACTTTTTTATTATTCTAGCATTCCAAGACAGTTCTAGTAAGAACTTGATACTGTCTAATGCATTCTGAGTAAAGGTTTTCTTTCTGGTTTTGATGTTGCTTATTTCTAATTGACAAATAATTGTGTATATTTCTGGATTATAATGTGAAGTTTTGACCTATGTATACATTGTAGAAAGATTCAATCAAGCGAATTAACATATTCATTATTTCATCAACTTTTTATTTTTGTGGTGAGAATATTGAAAGTCTATTTTTTAGTTATTTGAATAGTGACTCTTCATGGGAAGCATTTGATCTTCATGTTTATTTTATTTTATTTTATTTTTATTTTTATTTTTTTAATTTTTTTTTTGAGTTGGAGTCTCACTCTGTCACCCAGACTGGAGTGCAGTGGCAGCTCCCGGCCACCGCAGCCTCAACCTGCTGGGCTCCGGCGATTCTTCCGCCTCAGCCTTCCAAGTAGCTGGAACTACAGGCGCGCGCTACCACACTCGGCTAATTTTTTTGATTTATTATAGAGATGAAGTCTCGCCAAGTTGCCCAGGCTGGTCTCGAACCCTCGGGCTCAGGCAATCCACTCATCTTAGCCTCCCAAAATACGGGATTACAGGCTGAGTCACCGAGCCCGGCTTCATGTTTATTTTAAAACAGAAAATTTATTATTAT
>CAUYQG010215790.1:0-15555 GCA_963574415.1 Tarsius wallacei | reverse complement strand
AGTTGGGGGTCTCACTCTGTCACCCAGACTGGAGAGCAGTGGCACACGCTCCCGGCCATCACAGCCTTGAATGCTGGACTCAGGCGATCCTTCCACCTCAGCCTTCCAAGTAGCTGAAACTACAGGCGCGCGCTACCACGCCCAGCTAATTTTTGATTTATTGTAGAGATGAGGTCTCGCCAAGATGCCCAGGCAGGTCTCGAACCTGCGGGCTCAGGCAATCCACTCACCTCGAACTCCCAAAGTGCTAGGATTACAGGCTGAGCCACCGAGTCCGGCCGTCCACATCTTTTATATCTTCTCTGATTTTCACTCTGTTCTGTCAATTATTATTTTTTATTCCCTTGTTTTAGAGATGGGTCAGACTATATTGTTCAAGCTAGTCTTCAGCTCCTGCCCACAAGTGATTCTCCCTCCTCAGTCCTCCAAAGCACTGGCATTACAGGCATTAGCTAGCACTCTTAGCCTGTTCTATCGATTATCGAATAAAACAGTTTTGAAATCTCCACCATAACTGTGAATTTGCTTATTTCTCATTGCAATTCTATCATTTTTGATTTACACATTTTTCTTCATCTTTAGTCACATAATCATTTAAGATTGTTATGTCATCCCAATAAATTGATCCTTTTAGTCCCTGGTACTATTCTGTGCTCTGAAATTTGCTGTGTCTAATAGTAACATAGTTCACACAGCTTTTGCTTGTTTAGTGTACTTTTAAAAATTTTAACAAATTTACATATTTACATTTCTATTTTAAGTGAATTTCTTATAGGCAGTATATAGTTGGGTCTTGGTTTTTAATCTGATTTTAAAATTTTTCATTTTCACTTGAAATTTTTAGGCTATTTACACAATGTAAATATTGATAGGATGACTGTTTAATTGTTATCTGTCTCATTTTAATTTTGTTCCTGGTTTTCTCTTTTCTGCCTTCTTTTGAATTAATTTTGTTTGATGATTCAAAGTTATCTCATTTTTTGACTTATAAATTATAACTCCTTGTTTTATTACTTTTGTTTTTAATGATTTCTTTGGGATTCATACTATGCATACATATTTTTATTAATTTTATTTGATACAGAATAGATGTATATGTTTTTCATGGTACATGTGATAATTTGATACATTCATATAATGTGTAAAGATCAAATCAGAGTAATTGGGATACCCATCACCTTGAATATATATATCTTTTCTTAATGCAAAGAACATTTGAATTATTATCGTCTATTTTGAAATGTACAATAGATTAATGGTAAATATAGTCACCTTACCTAGCTTTTGAAGAGTAGGTCTTATTTCTTTTATCTAACTGTATATTTGTACTCAAATCAATTCCCCTCTCCAGTTCTTTTTCCAGCCTCTGGTGACTAGCAATCTACTCAGTCTACTCTCTATCTTCAAAACATCCACCTTTTTTAGATCCATATATGAGTGAGAACATGCAATATTTGTCTTTCGTTGCTTGACTTATTTTACTTAATGTAATGGCCTTCAGTTTCATCCACGTTACTGCAAATGACAGGATGTCATTCTTTTTTATGTATGGCTCAATAATATTCCACTGTGTATGTATTACACAATTTTTAAATCCATTCATCAATGGATGGGCACTTAGTTTGATTCCATATTTTGGCTGCTGTGAATAGTGCTGCAATAAATATTAGAGTGCAGATATCTCTTTGATATATTGATTTCCTCTCTTTTGGATGTATATCCAGCAGTAGAATTGCTAAATCATATGCTAATTCTATTTTTAGCTTTTTGAGGGATCTCCATACTGCTTTCTATAGTGGTTGTACTAATTTATTTTCCTTCCAGCAGTGTATCAGGGTTCCTCTTTCTCCATATCTTTACCAGCATCTGTTATTTACTGTATTTTTGACAAAAGCCATTGGCGTGAGATGATTGCTTATTGTGGTTTGATTTGCATTTCTCTGATGATTAATGTCGTTGAGCATTTTTCATATACCAGTTGGCCATTTGTATGTCCTTTTTATTCAGGTCTTTTGCCAGATTTTAATCAGATTATTTATTGGTTTATTTACATATTTACTTATTTTTGCTATTGAGTTGTTTGAGCTCCTTATATATTCTGATTGTTACTTCCTTATCAGATGAATATTTTGCAAATATTTTCTCACAAATATTTTCTCACATTCTGTGGGTTATTTATTTACCTTGTTGATGATTTCATTTGTTGTATAGATGCTTTTCAGCTTTGCAAAATCCTATTTGCCTATTTTTTTGCCCGTACTTTGGAGATCTTACACAAAAAATTTTTTACCCAACCAACGTCCTAGAACATTGCATTTCCCCAATTTTTTTTCTAGTAGCTTCATAGTTTCAGGTCTTAGGTTTAAGTTTTTAACACATTTTTGTTTACTTGTTTGTATATAGTGAGAGAAAAGGGTCTGGCTTTATTTTTCTGCATGTGATTATTGTTTTCACAGCACCATGAAGAGTCTGTCTTTTTCTTATTGTATGCTCTTCATGCCTTTGTGTTGTCTGTAAGTTTATTAATTTATATCCAGATTCTTGATTCTGTTCTATTGGCTTTATGTGTGTTTTTATACTAGTACCATGCTGATTTGTTTACAATAGCTTTTTTGTAAATTTTTGATGTCAGGTAGTGTGATAGCTTCAGCTTTGTTCTCTTTCCTCTGGATTTCTTTGGCTATTCAAGGTCTATTATGGTTCTATGTGAATTTTAGTTGTCTTTAAAATTTTTGGAAGAATGTCCTTGGTATTTTGATAGATGTTGCATAGAATCTATAAATTGCTTTGCATAGTGTTGTCATTTTAACAATACTAATTTTTCTGATCCATAACCATGAAGTAGACTTCTACTTTCTTCAGTTTTCTTTAATTTATGTCATCAGTCTTTTCTTTGAGTTTAGTTTATGTCATCATTCTTTTATAGCTTTCTGTGTATAAATCTTTCATTTATTTGGTTAAATTGATTCCTATGTATTTTATACTTTGGTAGTTTTTATAAACAGACTTTCTTTTTAATTTTTTAAAAATTGTTTGCAGTTAGCATATGTAAATGCTACTGATTTTTTGTATCCTGCAACTTTACTGAATTTATTTGTTGGTTCTAGCAGTTTTTGATAGAGTCTTTAGGTTTTACCAAAAATAAAATCTTGCCATTTGCAGACAAGGCTGATTTTACTTCTTTGGTTCAATATGGATGTTTTATTTAAACTCTTTCTCTTTCCTAAAATCTACTACTCTACCTTCCATGTCAAATCAAAGCAGTAAAATGACTATATTTTTATTGTTTCAAATCTTAGAGAAAGTACTTAGTTTTCTCCCAATCAGTATAATGCTGGCTGTAAGTTCGTCATATGTGACCTGTATTATTTTGAGAGAAGTTCTTTCCATGCCCAGTTTGCTGTAGTTTTTCACCATAAAGAGATTCTGCATTTCACTGAATGTTTTTTTAAGCATCTGTCGAAATGATTGTATGATTTTTGTTCTTAGTTCTATTATTCTGTTGTATCATATTTATTGATCTGCATTTGTGAAAGCATTCTTGGGTTGAATCTCCTTTAATTATGGTGAATTATCTTTTTAATTTATTGAATTTTGTTTGCTAGTATTCTGCTGTGATTTTGCATCTATGTTCATCAGTGATATTGACCTGTAGTTTTCTCTTTTTGTTGCCCGTTTTTCTGGTTTTGGTATCAGGGTAATACTGGTCTCATATTACCCTGTTTGCAAGTTTTTCATCATTTTCAATTTTTTAAAAGAATTCAAATAGAATTGATATTAGTATTTTTGTTACATATTTTATAGAATTCAGCAGTAAAGCAATCAGGCTTATCTTTGATTGAAGACTTTTATGATGGCTTCAGTTTCATTATTTACTTGTTGAGGTTTTCTATTTTTTCATGGTTCAGTCTAGGTAGGTTGTATATGTCCAGGAATTAATCTCTTTCTTCTGGGTTTTCCAATTTGTTGGCATATAGTTCATGATAGTTTCTAATAATTCATTATATTTCTGTGGTCTCAGTTGTTATGACTCTTTTTTTATTTCTGACTTTATTTATTTTGGTCTTCTCTTTTTTCTTAGTCTAGCTAGGGGTTTGACAATTTTTTTAAGTCTTTTGATTTTGCCAATGTTCTGTATTTTTTTAATTTTAATTTTATTTATTTATTTTTTGATTTCTATATTTGTTTCCTTCTAATAATTTTTGTTTTGGTTTATTCTTGCACTTTTCATTTCTTGAAGTATATTGTTAACTTGTTTATTTAAAGTCTTTTTTTTATATATGTGTGTTATTGCTATACATTTCCACCTTAGCCCTACTTTTTCTGTACCATATACATTTTGGTATGTTGTATTTCCATTTGTTTCAAGAATTTAAAAATTATCCTTAATTTTTGTATTGACCCATTGATTGTTTAAAGCATGTTATTTAGTTTCCATGTGTTTGTGTACTTTTCTAGGTTTTTCTTGCTATTGATTTCTAATTTTATTCTACCATTGTCAGAAAAAAATATTTGACATGATTTCTACTTTTTAAAATGTGTTCAGATGCGTTTTTATGGCCTGAATTAATGTCAAGTCTGGAGAATGTTCCATGTACTGATAAAAGAATCTGGATTCTGCAACAGTTGGGTGAAATGTTATGTAAATATAAGTTTGGCTTCTTTAGTCTAGTGTGTATTTTAAGACACATGTTTCTCTGTTGACTTTTTTGGGGTCGGATGATCTTTTAACTACTGACAGCAAGGTAGTGAAGTGCCCTTACTACTACATTGCAGTTTATCTCTCCATTTAAATCTATTAATGTTTGCCTTGCACACTTGGGTGTATAAATATTTATAATGGGTATATCCTCTTGCTGAATTGACCCATTTATCATTATATGCTGACCTTCTTCATCCTTTTTTTTTTTTAACAGACTTGTGGTCTATTTTATTTGTTATAAGTATAGCTACTCCAATTCTTTTTTGGCTTCCACTTTCATGGAATATCTTTTTTTATTCCTTCACTTTCAATCTATGTGTTTGTTTATAGGTGAAGTTGGTTTTTTGTAGGCAGCATATAGTTGAGTCATATGTCTTTATTTATTCAGTCACTGTTTGTCTTTTAATTGGAGAATTGAGTTCATTTACATTCTATGTTAATTTTGATAAGGACATATCACTGTCAGTTTGTTGCTTGTTTTCTGGTTGTTTTTCAATTCCTTTTTTCTCTTTTACCCTTTTTTTTGCTCTCTTCCATTGTAGTTAAGTGTTTTTATCTAATAGTATGTTTTAATTTGTTGATTTTCGCAATCTATTGTAGGTTTTTCATTGTGGTTACCATAAGGCTTACAAAAAACATCGTGGAGATATAACAAGTTATTTTAAAGAGATGATAACATAGTTCATATCTCAAAAATTAAGAAAACACTAAAAAGTTTTTACACTTTAACTCTATTCCTTCATATCTTGAGTTTTGTTCTTTCAATGTACATAGTTTATATTGGCTATTTCTTAACAGTCTTATGTAATTATTATTGATTTTGATGGATTAGTATTTTAGGCTTCATACTAGAGTTATGAGTGGATGGCGCACCATAATTACAGTATTAGAATATTCTGGGTTTGTCTGTGTGTTTAATTTTGCCAATGTGTCTTATAGATTCAATGGCTTTCTTTTTGCATGTGAGTGTTTTTTCTTTCAGATTGAAGAACCTTAGCATCTCTTATATGGTAGGGTGTGTGGTGGTGAATTCTCTCAGCTTTTGTTTGTCTGGGAAAGACTATCTCTCCTTCATATATGAAAGATAGTTTTGCTGGGTATAGCATTATTAAGTGGCAGTTTTTAAAATCTTTTATCACTTTGAAAATGTCATGCCACTCTCTCCTGACTTGTATATCTTTTGTTGAGAAACCTGTTGCCAGAAGAATTGGAGTTCTTTCATATATTATGTATTTACCTCTTTTTTCTTGCTGCCTTTACAATCCTCTCTTTGTCCTTAACCTTTGAAAGTTTGATTATTATACATCATAATACAGTCTGATTAGGGTGATATCTGCTTGTTGTTCTCTGCCTTTCCTGTAACTGAACATTAATATCTTCCTCAAGTTTTGGAAAGTTTTCTGTTATTATTTATTTGAATAAGCTTTCTACCACTTGCTCTTGCTCAAACCCCTTTTGAATATCAATAATTCTTATATTTGATATTTTGTGGTAATTTTCTATATCTTGGATGTAGATAAGCTATCTTTGTTTCTTTTCATTTTTTCTCTTTTTAATCACCTGTATTTTTAAACAGTCTACATTCAAGTTCACTGACTTTTTTTTCTCTGTTAAATCCATTCTGTTGTTAAGAGACTCTAAAGTATTTTTCAGCTCAGCATATGTATTTCTCAATCTCAATATTTACATTTTTTTATTTTAATATTTTAAAAAAATTATCTGGTAAAACTTTGAGTTGCTTTTGTGTGTTATCTTGGAGACCACTGAATTTTCTTAATACTGCCATATTGTATTGCTAGTCAGAGAGCTCACATACCACTGTCTTATTAGGATCAGTCATTGGTTCCTTGCTTTGTTCATTTGAGGAGGTTATAGTTTCCTGTCTGCTGTAACTTCCTGTGGTTGTAAATATATGTCTTTGCATTGAAAGATTAGTTGTTTATTCCAGTTTTATTTGTCCTGCTTCTATTGTGTTTATTGAATATGTTTGTTTAGAGATTCTTTGTAATTTTCAAATTCTTTCTTTTTTTCTCCACTGGGTTTCTGCTTCCTTTTCTACACTAACCGATGCCCAGGTTTGCATCAGCTCTAGTAATTGTTCAGAGCACTGCCTGTCCTAAATGAGGGAGGTTTCAAATGCTGGCTAGGGGTTTATGTCTAGGGGATCTGTGGAATGTACCTTCTACAGCATGGTGCTTCTGAACAGTCACTCTAATTTGACATTTCCTTTGTCCAGGTTACAGAGCAGAGTTTCCAGGGCTATGGATGGTAGTCCCATGGTTCCTCTTTGACTAGGCCTGTCCTCACAAATTTTTCTTCCTTCTGGTACTCTCAATATTTCCTGTAGGTTGAAGTGGGGATGGGTATTCAGCTAGAGGACCCATAATGGTGGGGGAGCTGGTTTTCCACCTCAATGTCACTTTTTCTAGTGTAGAAATCATGGCTTGGGGGTAATTTTTTCCAAGTACTTGTTTCAGGGATGATTAGGAGGATATAGAAATCCACATTTCTTACCATTTGTTCAGTGTTTTTTTCACTTCTCTGTGGCCCCAAGAACTGTTTTATCCTCATATTTGATTTCTAGGATATTACTGGTAATAATGCTGGTGCTGTATATATAGTTTTTGTTTCCTGTGGAAATAATGAAGCTAGGTTGCTTCTATGCCTCCACTTTGGAGCCAGAAGTCCTTGTTCTTGCATACATTTTTAACTTAATTCAAGTGATATCATACCTCTTCACAGATAGAATAAGATCCTTTCAAAGGTACACTTCCATTTCTATAATGCTAGTATTTTGCTAATGTAATGCATTTTGTTTCTACATATGTTCTAAATCCTACAATATGTTGTTGCTACTTTAAACAGTTAAAATTCTCTTATAGAGAATTAAATAATAAGAAAAGAAAGTCTTTGTATTTGCCCACATGGCTACCAAAATTTTGTTTTGCATCCTGTGTGCAGATTAAACTTTCCATCTGGTATTATTTTCTTTTCACCTAAAGAACTTCCTTTAATATCTCTTTAAGTGTAGGTCTACTAGTTATGAAGTTTAGCCTTTATGTGGCTTAAAATGTTTCTATTTTACCTTAATTTAAAAATTTTTTCATTCGACCTAGAAATCTATGCTGAAATTGTTCGTTTGTTTTTTTTTTTTCAGTACTTTAAAGGTATTACTCAACCGTTTATTGGCTTATATTCTTTCCATGAGAGGCTATTTATATTTGTTCCTTTGTATATATTGTTTCTTTTTTTCCTCCAACTTCTTTTAGGAGTTCATATTTATTAATGGGTGTAAGAAGCTTTATTATATGATTTTATAGTTTTCTTCCTACTTCTTGTGATTGAAGTACTTGTTAGTGAATGATCTTTTGGTTCTGTAGATGTATAGCTTTCATTGAATTTGGAAAAAGTTTTGGTTATTATTTTTTCAAAATTTTTTTATACCCACCCTTTTCTCCTTCAGGAACTCAAATCGTATATATATTTGGCTGCGTGGAGTTGTTCCATAGCTCACTGATGCTCCACTCATTGTTTACCAATTTTTTTTCACTTTATATTTTATTTTGGATAGTTTCTATTTATTTGTTTTTATGTTTGAAAATCTGTCTTTCTGTACTGCTAATCTACTATCAGTATTTTTTTCTTCTCAAACATTATTCCAATACCCTTGTATATTATTATATTATGTTATTATTTCTGGAAAAAATTCAATTAATTTTTCATATTATGAATCACATTTCTGCATCTTGAAATGCCTGAGAATTCTGAATAAGTGCTAGAGATTGTAAATTTTATCATTTTTGAGTGTTGGATACTTTTGCATTCATGAAAATATTATCGATCTTAGTTCTGAGATACAGTTAAAATTATTTGGAAAGAGTTTGACTCCCTTTGCACCTTGATTTTAAGCATTGTTTATCAGTTCAGAGAAGTGTTAAGTTTAGGTATAATTCTGCCCCACTATTGAGGCCAAATGTTTCAAGTACTCTACTCAATTTCCTGTGAATTATGAGGCATGGTTTATTTATTTATTTTTTTCTAATGTAGTAGTTTCTTTTGTTGAAGATTAAAAGACACCTTCTGCACATCTCTTAAATGCAATGTCCATGCAGCTTTTAAGTTTGCAGAACTCTGCCTCCAAATGTCATGCAGCGTTCACCTTCCATTTCTTTTAACAAATTAAAAAAACAAAAACAAAAAACTCAAGGAGACCTCAGGGTTCTGCCTATAATGTCCTTTCTGTACCATGTCCTGGATAATCTCCTGTCAGTAATCGCAAAGAAACTTAAGGCTAAGCTAATTTATTTATTTTTATTTCTCAGAATCACTTGCCTCATTGGCTCATATTTAGTGTCTTAAGAACCATTGTTTTAGCCGGGCTCGGTGGCTCAGCCTGTAATCCCGCGCCTTGGGAGGCTGAGGTGAGTGGACTGCCTGAGCCCGCGGGTTCGAGACCCGCCTGGGCAAGCGAGACCTCATCTCTACAATAAATCCAAAAAATTAGCCGGGCGTGGTAGCGCGCGCCTGTAGTTCCAGCTACTCGGAAGGCTGAGGCGGAAGGATTGCCGGAGCCCAGCAGGCTGAGGCTGCAGTGGCCGGGAGCGGCCACGGCACTCCAGTCTGGGCGACAGAGTGAGACTCCAACTCAAAAAAAAAAAAAAAAAAAGACTTACATAAAGTATTTTGTTATTACTACCCTCTCTTTTAAGCTGATAACAACTTAATTTTGATTGCATACAAATATTATACACTTTTACTCCCCTTTACACATTTAATGTTTTTGATGTCACAATTTACCTATTTTATATTACACATTCTTTAATAAATTAGTGCAGTTACACTTATTTTTAATATTTTTAGCGTTTTAACTTTATACTAGCTATATGTAATTTACATACAATCTTTACAGTATTAGAGTATACTAGAAAGTATACTATGGCTTCACCAATTAATTTTACTAATTAACATCCTGTTCCTGTACCAATGATGCTAAACTCCAAGACTCCCACAAAGTATTCTTGTCCATGCGAAGCTGTTAAAATCAATGCTTCTATAGGAATGATGGTAAAAGCTTCTATTCTGGATTCTTGCTCAGGATTATCCACTTTTAACTGCAAAGATTGATTGCTATATGATGACTCATGAGATTTAACTGTAACATTAGAGTAGCTCGCTTCTAATTTGTAGTAAAATATTTAGAGCATGAGCATCTATTGCAAATAAACTTAAGTAAATGTATTTAAAAGGAAACAAACTGCACCCATACACATATATAAAAACAACTGTATGCACATCAACTCTCATCTGTGTACCAGAGTCTTCCTAGGGGAAAAAAGTAAGCCAATCACTCCAATTATTAATTTACTAGAATTTTTATGTTCAAAATTTGTATAACTTTCCATTGTTGCCATTCCTAGTCACTCTGTCACCCTAATATGGGAATTGTTTCTGTGTAAACTTTAATTAACCACTGAAAGGAAGCATATTCACCAGGGGAAAGAAATCATAAGATTTCAGAAGTGGGAGGCATGTAAAGGCAAAAGTCATGTAGATACCCACAGAGACCTCCAACTATATCAATGTGCGGAAAAAAAGAAAAAACAAAAAAAGAAGAGAAAAGCTACAGTATAGATCCATCAGATAAAAATAATCTAAATTCCTGGCATATATGACTGACTTGTGGCTATTGGTAGTCTTGCAGTTAATTTACTCTATTAAAGAAATATATTAGAATTCATTTATATATATATATAGCAATTTGCATATAAATTAACTCTAAATTATTATTCTGTGATGTAGATCATTCCAATATATGTATAAAATTTTGTTGTTATATATTATAATATTATTTTGCTCTTATATAATTAATACTAATATGGACAAAAGGCTTTTTGAAAGGTAATACGGAGTTAATCCCTTTGGGTCCCCTCCTACTGTGGGAGCTTTTCTGTCCTCTCAATAAGTCTTGCTTTCTAAAAAAAAGAAAAAAATAATATCTGTAGTGTTTTTATTAATTTATTTCTTGTTTGGTCTTTTTGTTTTTTAAATTTTCCCTCTATTTTGAAGCACCCAAAATTTAGTAAATATAATATAAAGATCTATAGGAATTTTTATTTCTATTTTAACTAATTAGAACTAGAATGAAAAGTAAACATGCTCACAATACAGTACAAATATAATACTATATAACTGTATATACCATATGAAAGTAAACATGTTCACAATACAGTATGAATATAATATTGTATAACTGTGAACTATATGAGCAAGGTCTATTGGCACTTTGAGACCCAAAATTGAGCCACAGGCATTAGTATATAAATCTGCTTGTAATTCCTCATCCAGACTTGACATTAAAATCTTGTTGCAAAGTAACAACTTTTCCAAATTATAGACCTATTTTAATAATGATGTTCTTGCTTAATATAGTTTATTTTGGTATTGGGAGTGACTTCTTTAATAAATTACTTTTAGAGTCTTAAAATAAATATTTTGCATTTCAATGCCAAGGTGATATTAGACTGTTAAATGCCAAGTTCATTTAACTTGACCCTAAATAATGTCTAATGGCTTCCAAAACTAAATTATTATCAATAAATGTAGACTTCCCATCACTAATGATGGTTCAAACACTGTGTCATAATTTCTGAAATAAAAAAATAAATATATCATAGAAACTTTAAACTTTTTTTAGTGGAACAAGGTTGTTTACGTATATAGTCTCTAAAGCAGAACATTCTGAAAAATATTTTATAAAGTTTTACATTGAAATGCATGTCAAATAATTAGTTTGATAAGTTATCTTTATTCCACCTTATACTTACATTTGACTTCTTAAAATAACATGATTAATATTCTGTTTTTATACCATATTGATGTATTTCACATCCTAATAAAATGTTTTAGAGATACATATATAAATGTGTGTGAGTGATTCAATTACTCTTTAACCAAAGTTGCTGGTTTCAACTTTAATGTTTTCTGTGTTGTGGTTTTTACCTAATAAGCAAAATTTCTCCTTTAATAATTGGGGGATGTGAAGTCAATATATGAGTTTGTAAAAAGGACAAAGTGTTCTCCTGAGGAGACTTAGAAGGTCTGGAAAAATACTAAAGTGTAGTTTAGTCTATATTTATTACGTCTCCAGAGAGCTTAGATACTCTGCAGTTTTCATTCTAAAAAAGTTCATGTCCAAAGTAATAATTCTCATCAACATTTCATCTGTACTGCTTTTCCTACATTTGTAAAGTTAAAAATAAGTCTAAAGTAAATAATCTAAAACTTTTGGTACCATTATCATACAAAAAATAATTGGCATAAGGAATTTTTAGAGAAAGAGTGTATCAGTTTAGCAAAAATAAGAATATGGCAAAGGATAATATACCAGAGGATAAGCTGAAGATATATTTAATAGTTCAGTACACTTTTCCTAGGCCAACATTTTGCTGCCCAAGCACAAGAACAGAAAGTTATCAGTTCTATATTTTCCTGCCCCCAGCTCGCTATAAGAACATGAATAAAATATTTAATTTGCCTCAAATTCATCAGATGTATAAGTAAGGGCTTATTAAACTCACTGGACTTTATACTAGCTTCACTAGAAACAACTATAGAAATATACAAGGCATAGAATTATTTTACATAGAACAAGCAAATATTTTTTTATTCACCTGGTTACATATATAAGGCAGTGCCAAAATGCTTCCATATTCTAAGGCTGAAGGATCAATTTAGGAAAAATTATGGTGGGTATTATTTCTTTTTTTATCCATTTTTAAAATTATTATTATAAAGATGTAGGGTACAATTTTGGGTTAGGTATGCAAATGTTGATTATGCAAGTACCCTTGTTGATGAGGCGTGTCCCTCCATCCCCTAGCAGTTTCCCTTTACTGCCAATCCCAACCCCCTACCCTGACAGTTTCCCACCACTGCCAAGCCCTTTCTTATAGTATTATAAGTGTTCATGTTCTGCTTTTGAGTATTATAATTGTTCAAGGTCTGCTTATGTTACTTTGTTCTTTGTTTCTGTGATAGATCATTGAGTATGGTCAACTCTAAATCCATCCAAGTTGCTGCAAAGTCCACATGTTCGTCTTTCTTTATGGCTACATAATATTACATTGTGTACATGAACCTTGTTTTTTATCCAGTCCAGCTTCTATGGGCAGTATGGTTGGTTCCATGTTTTTGCCATTGTGAATAGAGCTACAACAAACCTATGTGTTGAGTATCTTTTTGGAGAGTGATTTGCATTCCTCTGGGTATATTCCCAATAGGTTAATAGCTGGGTCATATGGAAGGTCAATTTTTAGTTCTTTCAGAAATTGCCACACTATCATCCAAAGATGTTGCACTAGTTTGCATTCCCACTAGCAGTGTAGAAACATTCCCTTTTCTCCACATCCTCGCCAGCATTTGTTTTTTGTTTTAGTAATGATGGTCATTTTTACTGGGGTTAGGTGGTATCTCACTGTGGTTTTGATTTGCATTTATCTGATGATGAAAGACTGACCACTTTTTCATGTGACTGTTGGCTGCCCATATATCTTCTCTTGAGAAGTGTCTATTCATGTCTTTTGCCCACTTTTCAATGGGGCTGTTTGTTTTTTTCCTTTTGGCAAGTTTGTGTTATTTGTAGATCCTAGATGTTAAGCCTTGCCAGATATGCAGTTGGCAAATATTTTTTCCCATTCTGTGGGCTATCTCCCTGCTCTCTTGATGGTTTATTTTCCTTTGCAGAAGCTTGTTAGTTTGATGAGGTCCCACTTGTCTATTTTATTTCTTAAGGTATAGGCATTTAGGGATCTAAATAGGAATTGGTTGCCAGTTCCAGTTTCCATAAGTGTGTCTTCTGCGTTTTCTAAGATTCTTACAGTTTGAGGTTTTACGTTTAGGTCTTTGATCCATTTAGAGTTATTTTTTGTGTATGGTGATACGTAGGGGCCCTGTTTCAATCTTCTGCATGTGATCAGTCAGTTTTCCCAGCACCATTTCCCCAGCGGTTGTTGCTGGAGGGTTTGTCAAAGATGAGTTGGTTGAGAAATTGAGGCTTTGCTTCCAGATTCTATATCCTGTTCCTTTGGTATATATGCTTGTTCTTGAACTAATACCAGGCTGTTTTGATTACTGTAGTCTTATAGTAAAGTTTGAAGTCTGGAAGTGTGATACCCCCGGCTTTGTTTCTTTTGCTAAGGATTGTTTTGGCAATTCTTGGTCATTTATGTTTCCTTAAGAATTTCTATTGTCACTTCCAGATGTTGATAACTTAATGGGTATTGCATTGAATCTGTAGATTGCCGTTGGTAGGATGGACATTCTAACAATGTTGATTCTTCCTATCCATGAGCATGGGATATTTTTCCATTTGTTTGTGCCTTTTGGATTTCATTGAGCAGCAGTTTTGTAGTTCTCATGGTAATGATCTTTCACTTTTCTGGTTAGGAAGATGCTGAGGTATTTCAATTTGTGTGTGTGTGTGTGTGTGTGTGTGTGTGTGTATGTCTATTGCAAATAGGATTGTGCTTTTAATTTGGGTCTCTGACTGCTTGTTGTTGGTATATAGGAATGCGATTGTCTTTTGTACATATATTTTGTACCTTGATACTTTGCCAAAGTCCTTTATCAGTGCAAGCAGGTTTTTGACAGATTCTTTTGAATTTTCTTTTTCTTTTTTTTTTTTTTGACTTGGAGTCTCACTCTGTCGCCCAGACTGGAGTGCAGTGGCCACTTCCGGCCACCACAGCCTCGACCTGCTGGGCTCCGGCGATCCTTCCACCTCAGCCTTCCGAGTAGCTGGAACTACAGGCGTGTGCTACCACGCCCAGCTAATTTTTGATTTATTGTAGAGATGAGATCTCGCCTGCCCAGGCAGGTCTCGAACCCATGGGCTCAGGCAATCCACTCACCTCAGCCTCCCAAAGGCGTGGGATTACAGGCTGAGCCACCGAGCCCGGCTTGAATTTTCAAGGTATAAGATTATATCATCAGCATAGAAGGATAACTTGACTTCCTCTTTTCCTATTGTATATCCCTGATTTTCTTCTCTTGTCTAATTTTCCTGGCTAGAACTTCCAGCACAACGTTGAACAAATGGGGTGAAAGTAGGCAGCTTTGTCTTGTTCCAGTTTCAGAAGAAATGGTTCCAGTTTCTGTCCATTTAACAATATATGTCCTGATGGTCTATCTTAAATGGCACTTACTATTTTGAAGTATGTTCCTTCTATACCTAGGTGTTTCAGGGTTTTTATCAAGAAGGGACGCTGGATTTTATCAAAAGTTTTTTCTGCATCTAATGAGATAATCATGTGGTTCTTGTTTTTATATCTGTTGATGTATTTAATGACCTTTATGGTCTTGCAAATGTTGAACCAGCCTTGCATTCAGGGGATGAGGCTTGTCTGGTCATTGTGGATGATTTTTGAAATGTCTTTTCGAATATAATTTGCTAGAATTTTGTTGAGATTTTTGCATCTAGGTTCATAAGCTATATTGGCTTGTAGTTCTCTTTTGTTGTTGGATTTCTCCCTGGTTTTGGATATCAGTGTGATTTTAGCTTCATAAAATTATTTGGGAAGAATTTCATTTTTCTCAATTGCCTGGAATACTTTCAGTAGGATTAGTATCAGCTCCACCTTCTATGTTTTGTAGAATTTTGCTAGAAAGTCATCGGTCCAGGACTTTTTTTTTGTAGATAGTTTTCGTATGACAGAGTCAATTTCCCGAATTGTTATTGGTCAATTTAGGGTCTCAATGTCATTTCTTTCAACCTGGAGAGGTTGTGTTATGACAGAAAGTCCTCCATTTCATTTAGGTTATCAAGTTTGTTTCCATATAGGTGTATATAGTAATCT
>CAUYQG010215789.1:0-10274 GCA_963574415.1 Tarsius wallacei | reverse complement strand
ACATAAATATTCCACTAACAACCCAAGATTGATCATCAAGGCAAAAAATCAACAAAGACATCTGGAACCTCAATTTAACACTTGACCAAATGGACTTAGCAGATACCTACAGAACACTCCATCCAAAAACCACAGAATATACGTTCTACTCATTGCCACATGGAATGTATTTCAAGATCGACCACATCCTTGGCCACAAATGAAGCATAAACAAACTTCACAAGATTGAAATACTGTCATGCACCTTCTCAGACCACATTGGAATAAATATCACCAGCAACAAAATTCCCCCCAAACCGACAAAGACATGGGCACTAAACAGCATGATGCTGAACGACTCCTGGGTCAACACGGAAATCAAAACAGAAATTAAAAGTTTTCTGGAAACAAATGAAAATGAAGAAACATCTTACCAAATCTCTGGGGTGCCATGAAATCAGTATTAAGAGGGGAATTTATATCTCTATGAACACACATCAAGAAAATAGAGAACAAGCTGACAACCTAACAAATCACCTAAAGGAGCTGGAAAGGCAAGACCACTAAAGCCCTAACTTCAACAGAAGAATCCAGAGCACCAAAATAAAAACTCAAATATGGGGCACAGAAGACAAAAATACCACAGAAAAAATCAACAAAACAAAAAGCTGGTTCTTTGAAAAGATAAACAAGATTGATGAACCCCTAGCCAGAATGACCAAGAAAAAGAGAGAAAAATCCCAAGCAAACACAATCAGAAATGCAAAAGATCAAGTCACAACTGACCTCAAAGAAATACAAAAGATTATGAGAGATTACTATGCACGCCTGTATGGAAACAAACTTGATAATCTAAATGAAATGGAGAGCTTTCTAGCATCACACAACCTCCCCAGGTTGAAACAAGAAGAATTTGAGATCCTAAATAAGCCAATAACAACCCAGGAAATTAACTCTGTCATAAGAAAACTACCTACAAACAACAGCCCTCAACAAGATGGCTTTCCAACAGAATTCTACAAGACATATAAGGAGGAGCTGATATCAATCCTATTGAAAGTATTTCAGGCAATTGAGAAAGACAAAATTCTCCCCACACCATTTGATGACGCTAACATCACACTGATACCCAAACTGGGTAAAGATCCAACAAAGAAAGAGAACTACAGGCAAATATCCCTGATGTACATAGATACAAAAATTCTCAACAAGATTCTAGCAAATTGGATCCAACAACACATCTCAAAAATCATCCTCCATGACCAAGTAGGTTTCATCCCCAGGATGCAGGGCTGGCTCAACATCTGCATGACCATAAATATAATTAAATACATCAACAGATGTAAAAACAAGAACCACATGATTATATTATTAGATGCAGAAAAAGCTTTTGATAAAATCCAGCATCCCTTCTTGGTAAAAACCCTCAGACACTTAGCCATCGACAGAACATACCTCAAAATAGCAGGAGCTGTCTATGATCAACCCACAGTCAACATAGACTAAACAGACAGAAATTGGAAGCATTTCCCCATAGAACAAGACAATGCAGCCCACTCTCATCCCTCTTGTTCAACATCATGTTGTAAGTCTTAGCTAGAACATTCAGACAAGAGTAGGAAATCAGGGGTATCCTGATAGGAAAAGAAGTCAAGTCATCCCTCTTTGCTGATGATATGATCCTATACCTCAAAAATCCAAGAATATCTGTCAAAAAACTCCTTGCACTGATAAAGGATGTTGGCAAAGTCCCAGGGTGCAAAATAAATGAGCAAAAGACAGTCACATTCTTATACACCAGCAACAAACAGGCAGAGAACCCCCCCACCAAAAAAGCACAATCCCATTCACAATAGCAACAAAAAAATGAATTACCTTGGCATCTTCCTAACCAGAGAAGTGAAAGTTCTTTACAATGAAAACTACAAAACCCTGTCCAAAGAAGTCAAAGATGACACAAACAAATGGAATTGCATGCTCATGGATTGGAAGCATCAACATTGTTAAAATGTCCATCCTGCCAAAGGCAATCTACAGAATCAACGCTATACCCATTAAATTACCAACATTATTCTTCTCAGACCTGGAAACAAAAATACAGAAATTCATTTGGAAACATAGGTGACCACAAATATCCAAAACGATCCTTAGCAAAAGAAACAAAGTGGGAGTTATCACACTTCCAGACTTTAAACTTCATCACAAGGCTACAATAATCAAAACAACCTGGTATTGTTGCAAGAACAGGCATGTAGGCCAATGAAACAGGATAGAGATTCCAGAAGTGAAACCGCAATTTCTCCACCAACTCATCTTCGACAAAGACTGCAACAATTCCAGCAACAACCACTGGGGAGAGGAGAACTTATTCAGTAAAGGGTGCTCGGAAAACTGACTGACCATCTGCAGAAGAATGAAACAAGACTCCTACCTAGCACCATATACAAAAATCAACTCCAAATGGATCAGAGACCTAAATGTGAAACCCCAAACTTTAAGAATCTTAGAAAATGCAAGAGACTCCCTTACGGAAATGGGAATAGGCAACCAATTCCTGATCAAAATCCTAGAAGCCCATGCCATAATAGATAAGATAGACAAGTGGAACCTCGTCAAACTGAAAACCTTCTGCAAAGCAAAAGAAACCATCAAGAGAGTGGGGAGACATATAAGCAGCAAACAGACATATGAAAAAATGTTCAGCCTCCCTAATCGTCAGAGAAATGCAAACACAAATGCAAGTGCAAGTCAAAATCACACTGAGATACCACCTAACCCCAGTAATCATTAATAAAACAAAAAACAGCAGATGCTGGTGAGCATGCAGAGAAAGGGGAATGCTTCTACAATGCTGGTGGGAATGCAAACTAGTTCAACCTCTATGGAAAAAAGTTTAGCAATTCCTAAAAGAACTAAAAATTGACCTTCCATACAATCCAGCAATCTCCCTTCTGGGAATTTACCTGGAGGAACTTAAATAATTCTATAAAAAAAGATACCTGTGCACGCATGTTTATTGCAGCATTATTTACAATAGCAAAAACATGGAGCCAACCGTGCTGCCCATCAAAACTTGACTGGATTAAAAAAAAATTGGTATATATACAAGGTGGAATATTACACAACCATAAAGAAGAACAGAAGTATGGACCTTGCAACAACTTGGATGGATTTAGAATCTCTAATTCTCAGTGATCTGTCACAGAAGCAGAGAACTAAGTACCACATGTTCTCACTCATAAGTGAACCATGAACATTTACCATAATACTATAAGAAAGGGATTGACAGTAGCTGGAAACTGCCAGGAGAGGGAAGGGGGACACATAACATTAATAAGTGTACCTGATCTCAAACCAGACAAAGTGGGGACCAAAGGGAGACCAGAAGTTTACCTGTACGATGACCACTTATATACCTGATCCTGAATTGTACCCCACATTTTTATAATAAATAAATAAATAAAAGTCAGCAAACTTCTTCTGCGAAGAGTCAGACAGTACTGTTGATATTTTAGAATTTCTGAGCATATGATATTTATAGAAATTAGACTCTGTTGTTATAATTTGAAAACAACCATAAACACTAGGTAGAGCTGTGTACTAATAAAATTTTATTTACAAAAAAAGATTCTAGTTTGCTGACACCGAAGTTACAATAAAATGTTTATAATGCTTATAATATGCAAAGGTCAAATAATATTGATATTACAAAAGTTTACAAATCTATCCAATATAAAAATTGGCAGAATATATGGTTTAAGTATATACACATTATTTTCATATATAAACACTCTATTTTTAAAGTACGTGTAAAAATTCACCTTGTTTTGTCAAAGGAGTAGCTGTCAAGAAACTTGGGCCTAGAGGTCTTATTACAAACACTCATTTTTTCTTCCTTTTTCTAACATTTGCTGTTGGTGCTTTTTTGTTAAAATTACCCTGATAAGATCTACCTAAAGTATCTAACTAAAACTGAACATAAAGTATCAGAACTAAAAATGTTCAGTTTTAGTTAGATACTTTTTGCATTGAAATATAAAACAAAAACAACAACTACAACAAAGTCACTCTATCATGAAAGAAATGATGCAATTTATTTGGCGTCCATTTCCCAAATGTGGAGTAAATGCAGATTTTCTTTGACAAAGACCAAGCTAAGAAGGAATTTCCATCAATATACTGGCTATAAATTACAAGTGAGATGAAGAAACCTGAGTTTCTGCTGAGGATTTCAGAGGGTAACTTTGACCTGCAAGCCAAGGATTTTCTATAAGTTTGGTTCGTTGAGACAAAATTTATTTTTCTCCATTTTTCTCTTATTGCCCTAAAATTTTCTAACAGTGTGATTTTTGTCATTTTGGCTACTAAATGAACCATTCAGCAGATGGTTGAAAAGCCACACAATTGCATATACTAATTCTCATTACATATGAAGAGTCAAGTCTTGTTACAAGTAGTTATGAGAAATGAAAAACTAGGACTTAATTGACAGAACTGCAAAAATATTTTTCCTCCTTACTCTATTTTAGCCCTTTAATATACATTTCTCTAGGCTGTCTGGAGTTTAGTTATTTTTCTTTGTTCTCTGATAGGATAAAGTTAAGAATACAAATAAAGAATAAAATTTTTTTAAATGAAGAAGGGTTATCATTGACTAAATTACATGGTCTCAGCACTGAAAAATATAGGTGGCTCTACAATTTCTTTTTCAAAGCTACAATTATTTTATTCATTAATTAGATGGCACAATATTAATTAGTATGAAGTAAAAACTCAATTCATCCACTTAACACGTATTTACCGCCTTTGGCAATGTATTATTTAATTCTAACACATTGTGCTCTGCTTATTATAAAGAACAAGTTTTACCCCAAACTGTTGTTTTTATGAAAATACAAATGTCACAGAATCAGTTCAATTAGCAAGTGATTTTAAGCAGAGAAGAAGGAAAAAAGAAGAAAAGGAGAAAAGGAATGGAAGAAGAAAAGAAAGAAGGAAGAAAGAATGAAAGAAAGGAAAGAAGGAAAGGAGAAAAAGAATGGGAGAAGGAGGAAGAAAAAAGGGGAAGAAGGAAGGAAAGGGGGGGGAAGTGGGAGGGATGGAAGGAAACAAGAAGGAAAGAAAGGAGGAAGGGAAGAAAGGCAGGAAAGAAGAAAGGAAGGAGAGAGGGAGGGAAGGAAGGAGGGGGGAAAGTAGAAAGTTACTCTGAGCATCATCATATAAATCCAAATTTTTTTTCTTCTTTGGAACATAATTAAAATAAAACCACAAATCCTACTGTGTCCAGTAACTAGGAAAGGAAAGTGCTTTTAACACTGTTATCTATAGGAAGCAGGGATGAATGATACTGCATTCTTTTCAACATGAAGACAACAGTTTTCACAGTCCAGCTTGTGGCTCACCAGGAATACTTCTGAAACTCATTCCATTCAAGCTGGCAGATTTCTGAGATGAGATAATCTTTTAAATTTACTTGCTTTTCCTGATTCTAGTCATTTTGAGTTCAGCTAAAACTGTTTAGTTTGGTTTTTGTTTGTTTGTTTTTTGTAATGCAAATACATGTAAAAATCCTTACCCTGTTAGTGGGCTATTTAAGACAGAGGGTCATCTTTGTAATTTATGATTCCATTCCACTAATTGCCCTTTTTAAAATGGATCTTAAAAAACTGTCATGCACAAAAGATTGCTGAATATCAGAGAGTTGTAAATAACTTATTTTACTACCAGCGCCTGGCCTGTGGTTACTTTCTAAAAGCAGGGAGCATTACAATACACCCAACTCCTAGGTACTTGTTTCAAATGCTTTGAGCCTAATCTCCAGACACCTATACTAAAGCAAACTTGTGTCTATAGAGTAATGAGCATGAGTGTTGATAGTTCCAGGGAGATGGTTTGAACTCACATTTTTGTCTGTACTTCATAGTATTCACGTATCTATGGCCAAATTGTTTTACTTCTCTGAGTCTCAATGTCTTTTTATGGATAATAGTGTTTGTCTTTTTATAGCTACTGTGAAGATCAGGAGAAGTTATGTATATATGGTGCTTTGTATAATACCTGTTATGTACTATATCCATCTATTTTATTATGCTTTACCTTAATATATGTCTTAGCCAGCCATGACAGCTCATACCCATAATCCCAACTACTTAAAAGGCTGCAGCAAAAGGATCACTTGAGCCCAGGAATTCAAGGCCAGCTTGGGCAGCATAGCAAAGCGCTGTCTCTAAAAATATCTTTAAAAATGTGCCGGGCATGGTGGTATGCACCTATATTCACAGTTACTCAAGAGGCTTAGGTGGGAGGATCATTTGAGCCCTAATATTTGAGGCTGCAGTGAGCTATGAATGCACCACTGCACTCCAGCCTGGGTGAGACCCTGACTCTAAAATATTTATGTAACAACTATTTTAACAATATTGTTTTCAATTTGTTTATGAAGATATCTAGCAGGCCCAGTCTCTGGGTATAGCCTGATTCAGTGCTTCTGAAAGACAGGAAAAACCAGAAGTGCTGGAGATAATTCCATAATTCTAAGACAATCAGAATTCAGACATTTGCATCATAGTATTTCGATCACTTGCCTTCAGGATCTGTATTTTGATGTCTCATCAAAGTTTACTGATATTTGTGTATACTGCAAATAATGATGGATATCAGATTTAAAAATATGTAGCTAGGTAGATAATTGAAGACAAGTTATTTTTCAAATAGGAGAATTCCATTTAAATAAAGTAAAAATAAATGATTGGTATATAAATATTTATATTTCTGGATAAAGGAATATAACAAACACTCCGCCCTAATTTTCTTTTGATATAATAAAAATTTTATAGAAAAATGATAAAATTAAAATATATGTATGTTAATAAAAGACAATATAAAAAAAGAACATTAGCTAGACTAATAAATTATCAAAATTTGGCTGAAAGAGTTTATTATTTTGAAATTTACCAGACTAAAATAGTAGCTTCTAAATCATTTTAAAAATACATTTTGGCTAATTTTATCTTCCTGAAAGGGTTTGAGGCTGTAAAAGGTAGGATAGATAAAAAATAATTGTGTTTTTAATATAGTCCAACTATTTAGCTCAATAAATCTACTAAACTTTATCTAATTATGTTAACTCTATTTTTCTTTGTTATAAAATAAAGATTAAGAGGAACCATTAAAAATCATACAACAATATAAATATCACAGGGCTGTTTTTTTCCCTTAATAATAACATTTGCTGTTTGAAATAATTTTTCCCAAAGGAAGCTTCTCTACTAGATTGATAATCATTACTTCATGAGTTAAAAAATAATAATGCTTTCTTTCAGGTCATACTATCAACAGATAAAGACCCCTGAAAAAAATATTGATGAATATCTAGTATGGCCAATAATTGGTGCTGAAATGTTTTACTGGATAGTTTTATAAACTGAGAAAAAAGTTGCATAACTTTTAGAGAATGAAAATGCATATGTTAATTCTTCCTAATGAGAATACCTCTATTTTGCAGATGCTAAAATGGTTACTAAGTAGGAAAACTATGTCAATTTAGAGAACACAGACTCTGGAAATATATTACAGAATAGATTAAATGACTGTGTGTCTCTTAGGCAAGGGGAGAGCTTACATGAACAAAGTGCATATAAAGGAAACAAAATAACTAATCAAGACACGCTTTGTTCTATCCTTTAATGAAAGAGGGGTAAGAATGATGGGGAAGATGCCTAATGTGTCCAAAATCAGCGGCAGGGAGATTCTGGAGTATATGTTTTCAATGTTCTTTTGTCTTCTATCCAATGTTTTTTTGTCTTCCAAGGTGTGATGGTTTATTTTATGTGGCAACTTTACTGGATTAAGGGCTACCCAGATATATGATAAAACATTATTTCTAAGTGTGTTGGTGAGGCTATTTCCAGAAAAGACTGGCATTTGAATCTAAGGACTGAGTGTGAGAGATCTTCCTTCACCCAGTGTGGGTGGTCATCATCCAATCTGTTGAGGGCCTTGGTAGAACAAAAGGGCAGAAAAAAGGCAATTTCTTTCTCTCTCTTTGGGATCTGGGACACTTTTCTTCTGAGAGACAAATAGAGAGATTGAGAGAGAGAGAAGGGGAGTGAGAAAGACAGAGGACAGATAAAGTGGAGAGAAGTAAAAGAACATAAGATAGAGGGAAAAAAAGGAGTGAGGGACAGAGAGAGAGAGAATAAGAAACAGAGAGACAAAGACAGGAGAAAGAAGAGAGGAAATGAGAAGGGAATAAAGAAAAGAGAGAGAAAGAAATATACAGAGGAGGGAGGGGGGAGAGAGAGAGAGAGAGAGAGAGAGAGAGAGAAACTGGAAAGTGATACACTGATACTGGAGTTTCTTCTGCCCATCTCTTTTGGTAGGCTATGACATTAAAAGTCCTTGGTCTAATAAATGCTATTAAGATCCAGAGACTATCCGGGATCGGTGGCTCAGCCTGTAATCCCGCGCCTTGGGAGGCTGAGGTGGGTGGATTGCCTGGGCAACTTAGTGAGACTTCATCTCTACAATAAATTAAAAAATTAGCCAGGCATGGTAGCGCTCTGTAGTTCCAGCTACTTGGAAGGTTGAGGCGGAAGGATGGCGGAGCCCAGCATGTCGAGGCTGCGGTGGCCGGGAGCGGCCACTGCACTCCAGTCTGGGCGACAGAGTGAGACTCCGACTCAAAAAAAAAAAAAAAAAGATTCAGAGACATCTGCTAAAGTAGATAATACTTACCAGGGCTTGGAGTCTTTGGTTTTCTTTTGATGGTGTGTGTGTGTGTGTGTGTTCACAGATACTTATAGTGGGGAAAATCATGGATTGGCTGAGATTGGCTGCAGGCCATAGGAGATCTGCTAAAAAATTTGGCTTGTTTATATCTCAGCCCATTGCTCACACTTGGCCCAGATCATAAACTAGGATAGGAAATTTCATTACAATTTTGCAATGAATTGTCAAATTTTTCAAATATTCTTCAGTGTCCATTGCTATACAGTGGCTATGATAATAGAACTGGTTGAATGTTGTACTTTTGTATAGTTACCAAATCTACTTTTTATAGAGCATGATTAAGAGTCTATATTGCTTCAAAAATAAAAGTATTGGTAACACAAGTCTGGCCACTTTGCCCTTTCATATTTGAGACATAAGTGTATAATGGCTATCTGTCACCTGGATGTAGTCATCCTGCACAAAATCGTATAGAAATTAGCTATTCCAACTGAATAAAAAATAAGTTTCCTTATATTGTTTAGTAACTGCTATGGGTATAAAGAGTATATTGGGCACTTTGTCAATAGAAAATTGAGGTGGCTATGCACTGACCTTGGAAAAATGACTTTTTGTGTATATCGAATTAACTTAAACATTCAAATATTTGGCAAAAGATACTAGTTTATTGGTTAATATCGTGTCACGTAAAATGGTTTAGAAAATGGACACCTACATGTGGTTATAAAGAAGAGTAGCAATCACCAACACATATTTTATTTAAAAAACCTATGTCTTAAGGTAAATTATCTACTCTCAATCTCAATTTCACACATGTTTGAATCAGAGTACAACAGGTAAAACTGATTAAAAAGTATTTTATTTATCACCTGCCTAGGAATTTAAAATGTGTATGCTATAAAGCTATTTTATAAAAAGTAAATTTTAAAAAAGAAAACTCAGGGTTTTTAAAACACTATTAAAATAAATAGTTTCAAGTTATGATTGTCCTTAGAGTGTCTCAAATTTTCCTGGCAGTTGCACAAATTCCTTTTTTTAAAAATTTTTTTAAATTTAGAGTCTCACTCTGTTGTCCAGGCTGGAGTGCAGTGGCAGGCTCACGGTCACTGCAACCTCTACTTGCTGGGCTCAGGTGATCCTTCTTCTCAGCCTTCCAAGTAGCTGGAACCAAGGCATGCGCCACCACATCCAGCTTTTTTTTTTTTTTTTTTTTTTTATAGAGACGAGGGCTCTCCAAGTTGCCCAGGCTCTAATCTCAAACCTCTGAGCTCAGGCAATCCTTTGCTTCCTCCTGCTAAAGTGCTGGTATTATAGGCGTGAGTCATTGCATCCAGCTACAAATCCCATTTTTATAATTTCTGATATTAGACTTGTTTCGCAAAATCAAGATATAAAAAATATTGGCCTGATTGTTCAGAATCAAATATTCTGGTCATAATCCAAAACTAATTACCCTTTATAGATCAACATTATTTTCCACCAATTATAAATTAAAAGTAATGTATTAAATGATCTCTAAAGTACATTTCTGAAATTCTGTAATACAGCAAGGCAGAGATACATTA
>CAUYQG010215788.1:0-42089 GCA_963574415.1 Tarsius wallacei | reverse complement strand
AAGGGAGATGGGATTAATGGTAGTCAATATCTGTCTGGGGATGGGAAGACACCTCTTGTCAACAAGGGTACCTGAACGAAGCATATTTGTATACCTAATCCTTGACTGTACCCCACAATATCATAATAAAAAATACTGATTATTAAAAAAAAAAAAGAATAGTACTTGTCAAAGTTTGATATGCAGACATGTGATCTTGCTCAAATGCACAGTCTGATTCAGAAGGTGTAGGGTGGAGTTTGAGAGTCTGCATTTCTAAAGGTTCCCAAGTGATGATGACAGAGGCTCATAGAGTCTAGGTGGGAATACGTCTGCAGCTAGAATTGGCAGGCACAGACCCAGGAGAGATGCAGTGAAGCAGACAGAGCCTGGCAGCTCACCCCTTGGCAACTTGACAGAATGAAACCTCAGGGTGCAAAACTTCCACTCATTTCTGAACCACCACCACGCTGCTATCCTTATGCTTATTCTGAGCAGCCCCTTAAGTAATTCATTAACTAAATCCTTAAATGGCTCCTTTTCTTGACCCAGTCCCTCTGATTTCATGCTCAGCACTACAAGATAAAACAAAGATATGATTCTGAAGTTCACTCTGATGTCATGGACTTCTTTGCTCTTGATTGGAGTGCAAAGTCCTCTTGTCGGCCATCGATTTTGTGTAGATAATAGTTTCCTGTTTACTATTCTTGCAAAAACTACTTCAATCATGAAAATAAAAGTGCTTAAAAAGCTGACATAGACAATTTCCAAATGATGCATGTGACAGAATCAAATTGTTCTGAAGAGCTTGTTAATAGTTAATTACCAGACGTGGCTTTTCTCTTTTTATTCAATGATACATTCCATAGTAATTGCTAATGAATTTGATGCTCATGAAATCAAATTCCAGGTATCATATAAAGCACTACCACTCACCATAGATGGTGGACAGTCCCAGGGGTTTGGCCAGGAAGACTCAAAAATTCAGCATCTCCATATTGTTTAATGAAACGCCTAGGACCCACTCCATCATCAGATGTATTTTTTAAATGGAAGACGACATGTAAATTCCTCTTCCCTGTCCTCTAGAGAAAACCCAGAAAGGAAGTTGGTGTTCCACATGGTAGGGAATAAACAACAGGTAGTCTGGGCTTCATTCAAAATGGAAGCCGTACTAAAAATGGATGTGATGCTTTTAAAGAGTCATTTCTACTCTAGATTTCAATGTGTGCTGCCCAGCATAAAGTGGATAAGTGGGGTTTTTTGTTTTGTTTTGTTTTGTTTTGTTTTGTTTTGGGGAGTGCAGGGGACAGTCTCACTCTTGCTCAGGCTGGAGTGCAGTGGTGCAATCACAGCTCACTGTAGCCTCGGCCTCCTGGGCTCAAGTGATTCTCCCTCCTCAGCCTCACAAATAGCTGGAACTACAGGTGCATGCCACCATGCCCAGCTAATTTTTAATTATACACAGAGAGACATATACTATATATGTATGTATATTCCAGGGATGCCAAAAAAGTGTATACATATTTTAAGAGATGTTCACCGTAATCAGAAATGTCTGGACGCCGATGGTAACCACTTTGAACACCTCTTAAAATTGCAGAAATCAAATGGGACTTGTATTCATCTTATTGAGTATTGCAATTCTAATACAGCTTTTTACTTTCTTAAAATGTGTATACATTTTTTTTGGCACTCTCCATATACATGTTTTTGAGAGACTGAGTCTGGTTATGTTGCCCAGACTGGTCTTAAACTCCTGGCCTCAAGTGATTCTCCTGTCTTGGCCTCCCAAAGCACTGGGATTACAGGCATGAGCTGCCAAGCACAGTTCAAATGGATATTTTCTGGTCACCACTATGACTGTTTACTAAAATGAACCTCTCCTGAGTTGATATTCATAAAGCTCTCTCTCCTTACTGTTTTCTCCCAGGGGACACTGAGGGGAGGAGTAGGAAGAAGCTCCCTTCCCCACCCCCAGAGGTTTCATTCCTCCATAGGGCAGTTCACCAAACCAAAAGTCTGAAAACCTCTGGCTTATGTTAGAATTAATTCTAAAAAGCAGTCTCCAAGGCATATGACTAATATTAAAAATCACTGAAAAAAATGGGTGTTAAGCACCCACATGCAAATTATGTGCAACCAGGCTCACTTGTAAAAGAAACTTTGCAAAGTGATTATGGAGAGAATACGGGATTGTCAGGAAAAGTCCAGAGGGAGGCAAGTACAAGAGAACAGGACAGTCATGAGAGGGAGATGGTGAAGTAGTGTTGACATCAGGTACAGCTGAGAAGGTAGTGTCGAGTGAGAAGTGCCGAAATGGGTCACCCACACCTTGAGGGCCTTGGGAAGAAGATAAAGACATCAGAAGGAGTGTCACCTCCTTGGAGAAGATTTACAGACCAAGTAATAATTCCTTTAACCCCAACATAGCATTCTCCATCCATTGGCTCTACTGCCATTTTCCTTATGATATTTATTATTACATGACATTACCTTATGGGTCATGACTATATATGTGTCAATATTCAGGCTGGGTCCAGTGGCTCATGCCCGTAATTTCAGCACTTTGGGAGGCCAAGACAGGAGGACCGCTTGAGCCTAGGAGTCAAGATCAGTCTGGGCAACAGAGTGAGACCTCATCTTAAAAAAAGAAAAAAAAAAGATTAGCTAGGTATGGAGGTGAATGCCTGTAGTCTCAGCTACTTGCTGAGGCAGGAGAATCACTCAAACCCTGGATGTCAAGGATGCAGTGAGCCATGATTATGCCACTGCACTCCAGCCTGGGTGACAAAGCCAGACCCTATCTCAAAAAATAAAAAAAAAAGTAAGACTCACAATGCCGAACCTAGAGTAGTACCTGGTAATAGTAAGTATCCAATAAAATACTTGTTGAATAAATGAATGAATGAAACAAAGAAATTCAAGGAGAAGGAAAGGCAGCATGGCAGTATAGGTATCAAGAATAGAGGAGCAATGAATGAAGATGGAGCAAGCAAAGGCAAACCATTCTCTAGCCCATCTAAGAAGATAGGTTTGTCCCTAAGCATACCCCAAATCCAGCCTAGAAACTTGTGAAAAATACTTATGTAAAATACTTGTGAGCATCCGAATGAAGCATTTGAATACTTCTCAGAGTGAAACATGGGCCCTTGACTGGGTCAAAAGACTTGCAGATGTGGGGTGGGTGGGGGGGTAACTGCTCAGCTCCTCCCATAAGGATGCAGACAGTTCTGGGAGAAAGTCCTGGACATGGGGGCTCCCTGGACCCTCAGTCATATCTCACTAGAGGGAGGAGCATCCAGTGTCCCCTGGGAGAAAACAGTAAGGAGAGAGAGCTTTATGGATCCAGTAACCACATAATCCAAAGAGAGAATTTGACTGACAGCCCTCCTCCTACCCCTTGGCCCCCAAGACAGTATCTCATTCAAATTATGTTAATTTGAGAAAAGATGAGGATTGGCTGTGCATTTGCGGTTGTGCACCTCCAGGACTTATTCTACCCAATGTCTTGGTGCCAACAGGAGTGACACTGAAGGGCTGGTTAGGCAAAGGACAGAGGAACCACCTGGGATCCATCAGGAAGAGGACACATTCCAAGGTGTCTTCTCCATCAGGGACTGGTATTTGCTTTGTGTATTTGACTTGTGTGTGCTGATAGCCCACTGTTACTCATCTTCAGACCAAAAGTATAGACACAAAGTAAAGTGTTTCTTTCCTGAAATTAAATTCAAGCACAGATTAATCTGATGCAGGTGATTACCTCTGAAGAGCAAAGGCAGAAAAGAGAGACAATTCTTTGTAATTTTGTAAAGTCTAAAAAAATGGTAACATGTGTTTTGCTTACTTTGGTTTTTTGCTTTTTTGTACCCTTTGATATTTTTGAAGGTATTATTTTATTAAATTTAAAAAGTGGTGGATAGGCCAGTGGCTTAAGCCTGTAATCCCAGCACTTTGGGAGGCCGAGGCGAGAGGATTGTCTGAACCCGCAGGTTCGAGACCAGCCTGGGCAACATGGTGAGACCTCGTCTCTACAATAAATTAAAAACTTAGCTGCACATAGTAGCGTGCACCTGTAGTTCTGGCTACTCGGAAATCTGAGGCGGAAGGATCACCTGAGCCCAGCAGGTTGAGGCTGCAGTGACTGGAAGCATGCCACTGCACTCAAGCCTGGGTGACAGTGTGAGATTCCAACTAAAAAAAAAAAAAAATGGTGGATTAGATGGGCACAGTGGCTTATGCCCATAATCCCAACACTTTGGGAGGTTAAGGCGGGAAGATTGCTTGAGCCCAGGAGTTTGAGACCAACCTGGGCAACATAACAAGACCCCATCTCTACAAAAAATAAAAATAAAAAAGTTATCTGGGCATGGTGGCATGTGCCTATAGTCTCAGCTACTCAGGAGGCTGAGGTGTGAGGATTGCCTTTGCCTAGAAGGTCAAGGCTGTGGTGAGTCATGATCATGCCACTGCACTCCAGCCTGGGTGATGGAGTGAGACTCCAACTTAAAAAAAAACAATAAAATGTGGATTATGTGTAATGCTTATTTTTGCTTTCCTTGTTCTACTTGATATTTTTAATATACATATATTTTAAGAAAATCAGGTTGTATGGGAGAGACACATTTTTAAAAGTTGGTAATTAGGTTAAAAATGATTTAAAAACAAAACTACAGCCAGGTGTGGTCGTTCATGCTTATAATCCCAGTGCTTTGGGTGGTCGAGGTGGGAGGATCACTTGAAGCCAGGAGTTCAAAACCAGCCTGGCAATATAATGCATAATGAGAATGCATCTCTAAAAAAAAAATTGTTTTAATTTAAAAAAATACACCATATATATATATATTATATATATATATAATATATGTAACTACTAGCCAGGCATATTCTACAGTACTGTGTAATTTTAGCATGGGTATGTCATAATAATAACTAATGTTTATGTATCACTTACTATGTCCCAAGAACTGATCTGAGTTCTTTGTTCTGTGTTATTTATTTAATCTTTACAACAACCAGATGAGGAAAGTACTATTATGATCCTGATTTACAGATAAACTGGCACTGGTTGTGTAGAAGTTGAAGATTTCAATAATTAGCAAAGTCCTAGAGTTTTGCCATCCACAGCCCTGCAGTTGGTAATACAGAGCTGTGGCATGAGCTGTCCAGATTCTTTTTCTTAACTTTTTAATTGAAACTTAACATATGTATAATAAACTGCACCACTCTTAAGTGTATATAGCTAAATGAATTTTCATATATGTATTCGGTGGGAACATATCATTCAGATAAAAATATAACGTATTTCCAGCATCCCAAATGTTTCCTTTAGTCCCTTCCTAGTCAATATCTCCCCAAAAAGTCATCATTGCTCTGATTTCTACCATCATAGATAGTTTTACTTATTCTTGACTTTCATATACATGGAATCTTATAGTCTGTACTAATTTCTGGCTTCTTTTACTCAACATTATGCCTGTGAGATTCCCTCGTGCTGTTGTGTATATTAGCAACCTATTCTTTTTATTGCCACAAAGTATTCCATTGTATATACATCCCAAAATTATGCATCCATTTTCTTCTTGATGGACCTTGGAGTTGCTTTCAATTTTTGGCTGTTATGAATAAAGCTGCCATGAATATTCTTTTCCATGTCTCTTTAAGAACAGATGGCCTCGTTACTCTTGGGTGTATGCCTAGGACTGGGATTACTAGCTATAGAGCAAGTGTGCATTAGAATACATAAATATTGCCAACAGTTTTCTAAAATGATTTTGCCAGTTTACACTCCCACTAGCAAGGCCTGAGCATTCCAGTGGCTCCACATCCTTGCCAACCCTGTCATTCTTTATAGTGGGTGTATAATGGTATCTCGGTGTGGTTTTAATTTGCATTTCCTTGATGACTAAAGATGTCAAGTACCTTTCGATATCATTGTTGGCCATCTGGATATCTTCTTTTGTAATGTGCCTGTTTAAATCTTTTGCTTATTGTGTTTTTAATTAGATGGTTCGTCTTTTTCTCATTAAACTAGAGGAGTTTTAATACATCCCTAGTGTGAATCCTTTGTCAGATATTCGTAATTAGGAATAGAGTTTCATAGTTTATGGCTTCTCCTTTTACTCTTTTAATGGTGTCTTTATGCCTTTTCAGGAATAAATACATTTTATATAACAAATGTAAAGGAGGGAGCTTATCTAATTAAGTTAGCAATATATACAATGTAATAAAATATTTGTGAATAGCTTCAAGTAAAACCTGCTTCAAATAATTATTGTATTTGTTCAGCATACAATCCAATATTCATCTCAAGTTAATTATGTGCATGGACGATGCCTTGGTGCAAAGATGATTAAGAATCTTCTTACACTCAGAAAATTCATGGACTCCATGAAGTCGGCAGTCAATAAATTTCCATAATGTAAAGAGATAAATAATAATAAACATGTGCACATTTCCATGAGACCATGCTAGAGGGAAGGTGTCATGAGGATGAGGCAGGAGCCTGAAGGAGCAGCATTAAAACAGTTTCACCAGGTTACATTTGCCCAGACCCCTGAATGAAGAGGAAGAGCTCACCAGCACATTATGGGAAGGCACATGGAAAGCATGGGCGGGGGGTGGGGGGAGGAGGGGGAGGGTCACTGGCAAATATTTGGCTGTCACTAAAGCCATAATTCATAATATGTGGTTTTTACACCACCTGTACCAGATTGACCAGAAGTACTTGTGACTGTTTCTCCCCACAGGCCTTCTTAATTCACAAATTTGGGAGTAGGATTTGATAATTTGCATTTCAAACATGGCCCTTGAGTGTCTTTGTTTTTTATTTTATACAACTTATGTTTGAGAACCACTGAACTAGTATGTGGAAAACCAACATGATGCTGACACAGGGGACAGTGCCTAGGATTGGGCTATGAAGAGTTTTTTCTTGAATGTCATGCTGAAGAGTTTGGATTAAATCCAAGTGGGCAATGTAAGGCCATTAAAGGAGTTTTTAAAGGAAAGAAATTTAAAATATCAAGATAGATGATCTTGATAAATGTAGTTCTTCCTACTCTGAGCTGTTAAAGCCATCAAGGAGATCTATGTCATCTACTTGATAATATTTGAATGATGCTTTGATTAAAAGTCAAAGGAGAAGGTAGTATTTTTATTTCTTGTTCTAGATCGAGGATCAGCAAACATATTCCACAAAAGCCTTGTTGAATAAAATCTGTAGGAGGCCATTGGTTTGGGCTGATTTCCTGCACTAGGCCCAACAGACCGAGCCTAAGGTCCACACCACCAAGCTGGAAAGTCAGATTTTGATCTGGACTTCTGAGAAATCAGGAGAGAGATAATAGACAAATCCCCAAACAGACTAGTTTTGGCGGGTTTGATAAAGAAGTCCTCTCTGCTTTGACCTTTACAAGGAAAGCAATCTTGAAGTGACCAAACCACCTTTTGTTCTATTTCTGCTTTCTTCAGCCCTTCTCTGCCTATAAAGCCAGCCTCCTCTGCCTAGCTCACTGGAACACTCATTCTATTTTACAGAATAAGGTGTTGCCTGATTCTAGAATCACAAAGAAAAGCCAATTAGATCTTTAAATGTGTTGTAATTTTATTTTTTGACAGGCCAGACAGTAAGAATTTTAGGCTTCGCCGGCCTCACGGTCTCTGTTACACCTATTCAAACAAATCTGCCTTCATAGCAGGAAAGCAGAAAACAGCCAGAGAAAACATGCAATGCATGTGAAATCCAGCAAAGCCCTCTTTCCAAAGCTGGGTGGCCAGAGTTGGCCAATGGGAAGCAGCAGTTTACCCACCTTGGTTCTAGATAATTCCACTTAGTCTGGTGGAAGACTTATAATGCAGTCTAACTCCAAGAAGTGTGCTCAGGTGGCAACTCCTCCCCAAAACCATGTTCCTTGGCTCAGATTTAAATAAACATAGACCTGAAACAAGTTATGAAGGAAAAAACAGTAAAGTCCAGATTGCAAAATACTCTACACAATAACTGCCCTAGATGTTTACAAGAAATTGTGATGAGAAATGAGGGGGAAAAGCAGAGGGAATGTTCTCATCTAAACTAGTAAGAATTTAAGATACTTTATAACAAAATACAATGAATGAAGCTTGTGCAGATCCAGGATAAAAAATAAAATAAAAATGCATATGGGACCACCGAAGTATGTATTTGAACATGAGTTATTTGAACAGGACATTGCTGGGCCTCAGAATATGCACCACAAAATGAAGCCTAGGAAAGAAAAGTGTTTCTCTAACCCCTTCTTCCCTGCTGCCTCTCAGACTCACTTCCCAGAGGCTGGTCAGAGGAGCTAGGATCCCTCCAGGAGAGCTGCCCCGGAGGATCGGGTCAGAGAAACCAGAAGCCCTTCTCCCCAAAGCCAGCCATAAAACCTAAAACATCACTCTCACCCCCACTTTTGCATAAAAACTTGTTATAAAGAAGTGGATCGCCACTGATAACTTGGCTTCTGCTTGCCCCATCCTCACCCACATTTTTTTCTTTCTTCTTTCAAGTTGGCAAAGGGAGGGAGTGTGAGCATATTCCCGTATGTCATAAAACCACGACTGTGGTCACGCTCGAGCACCACCCCACATCCTCTCTGGGAAGGGCACCCGTGCTGTGGCTTGACATTGTCCTGTCAACATCTTGAGTCTCCTCCCTCTGTGTGGAGTGTGGGAAGCTGACGGGAATGAGGTGGCAGGCAGAACTGCCAAGGTGACAGAATCATCTGTGCACATAGTTCCCTGCCATCTCCGGTTTTGAGGCCTCGGCCTTTTTATCTTCCTCCTCTTTCTGGCACAGCCCAGACTCCCGTGGGGTCATTTCCAGAGTGTTCCCCTTGCTCAGTCACTCCGCCTTTCTGTTTCCTTCCCCTTCCCTTGGCAGTTACAGAACAGTGTGTTGAAAACTGCCCAGAGGGGGATGGGGTGTTTGGCAGTTGTCAATAACTAAATTTAAACCATATGAAACATCATGTTCAGTTAGGCTTCTGTATAAATGTATCTGGAAAAATGTATATGTCCTATTTAAAAAGGATATAGCTAACAAGAATGATCACCAAAGCATCTTGCGTGTGAGAAAGCATGAACTCTGAAGCTGAGTGGACCCAGGCTTGAGTCTCAGCTGTGCCACTTACTGACAGGGTGAGTTTAGGCAAATTACCTAGCCTCTCTGAACCTCAATTTCCTTATCTATAAGATGGAACAAACAATATCTACTTCTTGCCAGGGTGAAATGTCACTATAATTTTTCCATCCTGGCTGAGAGGCTTCTAGACATCTGAACACTGGTCTGGTATACTGCTAAGCTCAGCCTTTCTATTCCACAAAGATGACTGAGGACATAGCCAAAATGAAAGAGAGGGGCAGTGGGACAGGTTTCCTGAGGGCCAGAGCAAGTCCTTTCTGCAAATATTTAAGATTCACATCTATCCAAATATCATCGATTCCTTTCAACTTTACTGTGAAGAAGGATCCCCCAGGCTCTTGCTAAATTGCAGATTTGATTGTTCAGGTCTGGAGTAAGCGTAGATGTCCTGAACTCTAGGGAATGCAGATGCTTGTCTTCCAAGAGCCACAGTTTTCTTGTTTTTGTTTTTTAGACACAGAGTGTAGTGGCGCAATCATAGCTCACTATAACCCCAAACTCCTGGACTCCAGTGATCCCCCCACCTCAGCCTCTCAAGTAGGTGTGACTACAGGCCTAAGCCACCATGCTTAGCTAATTTTTTATTTTGTAGAGTCAAGGTCTCGCTATGTTGCCCAGGATGGTCTTGGACTCTGGCCTCAAATCATTCTCCCACTTTGGTCTCCCAAAGTGCTGGAATTATAAACGTGAGCTACCACTCCCGGCCCGAGAACCACACTTTGAATGGCAAGGCCCCAGGGTATACATTAAGGAGCCAGAGATTTCTCCAGACTGGGAACTTCTAAGAGTTTCAGACTGTTTCTAACCTCTCTTCATTTTCATTATCCTGCTGGAGCAGCAACTCACTGAATATGTTCATTTTTAGTTTTTATTCTATTAATTATGATGTTCCTTTCACCATGTTTTTTTTTTGAGTTGGAGTCTCACTCTGTCACCCAGACTGCAGTGTAGTGGCTGCTCCCGGACACTGCAGCCTGGACCTGCTGGGCTCCGGTGATCCTTCCGCCTCAGCCTTCCAAGTAGCTGGAACTATAGGCGCATGCTACCACGTCCAGCTAATTTTTGATTTATTGTAGAGATGAGGGCTCGCCAAGTTGCCCACGTGGGTCTCGAACCCGCGGGCTCAGGCAATCCACTCACCTCAGTCTCCCAAAGTGCGGGATTACAGGCTGAGCCACCGAGCCCGGCTTCATCATGTTTTAACGAAGTAAAACTTTTCAAAATGAACTAACAACATCATGAGCTGCCAGCTGAACCCTCACTAAAGAATTAAATAAAACTGTAAGATTCTATGCAAACAGGAAGGAGGGAGGGAGTGGGAATGAGAGAAAGTTTGGCATACAAGTGTCCCTGAGAGCCACACTTATCCCCCACCCCTAAGGGTGGGCAAGAGTCCTACAGGTCCTCATGATCATAAAAATGAAAGGGGAAAGCAAGAATTGAGAGAGGTTAGCCCCCGAGAATGTGCATTTTGGACCTAACCCAAGAGGTGAGCTCCTGGATGTGTATATTTTGGACCTGCCCTTAGAAGTGAGCCCCTGAGTGTATGCGTTTTGGAACTGCCCCCATGGACCACCCCCCAGACTACAAGCACTGGTCCTTCCTGGGTGATCAGAGGCCAGGACTTGCCCTGCAGTCTCTATCCTACTCAAGGGCTCCCTTTATGAGTCCCAGCACCCACAGGTTTTGAACTGCTTGATTTAGCATATGTTTACACTACTGAGTTGTTCACATGAAAGAATTGGCCACATTTCTCACCCACAATCTTCAAAATAGTTTTGAGATTAAAAAATAAAAACGAAACAGACCAGCAAACACTCTTTGAGAGTTCATTAAACCTAGGAATTAGTTTAGGGACCATGGACAACAAATTTAATGAGATACTCTAATGCCTTCAAGGAGTTTTAATATTATTAAAGGAGACAGACAAGTTTTAAAAGCCACAAGACACAAATCAATGCTGTAACAGTGAAACAAGAGAAGGTAAAGGTGACCAGAGAAGGGAATGATGTAGTGCCTTAAACTGATGTCTGTGTATGCCCACTGGGTACCACAGGGCTTGTTATATAAATGCATAAACTTTGCTGAATAAGTTAGCCAGTGAGTGAGAATGAGTATGTGAATGCAGAACAAGACCTTAATTTCTCAAAAAAAAAAAAAAGAAACCATTTTTTTCTGTCTTGTTTGTTTCACTTAACTGATTATCACCTGCTAGAATTTCACAGGCCAATAGCTGCTCACCACTTTGCATCTCTTGAGTGACAGCAGTTAGGCCCTTAGAATGTAAACTGCCCCTCACTCTGCCTTTACTGGACATTTCAGGGGTGCATATTTCTATATTACTATCTACACCTGCCAGAAATTTCCTGCCACTGTCAGCAGATACCGGAGAGGACTCCTATAAATTTAGAAACCACTGTTACCAGTGATCTAATTAAAGAAAAAAGAAGGATATCATTCACTGAATATCTGTGACTCCCCCAGCTTCATGTGTTAAAATCTGATCCCCAATGTCATAGAATTTGGAGGTGGGGCCTTTGGGAGGCATATCCTGAGGGTGGTGCCCCCGTGAATAAGAAGAGACCTCTAGAGCTCTCTTATTGTTTTCCATCATGTGAGGACACAGGAAGAATGTGCAATGAGCAGTTTAGAAGATGGCCTTCCCCAGATCCCAGATCCCAGCCATGCAGGTACCCTGATCTCGGACTTCTACCTTCCAGAGCTGTGAGAAATACATTTCTGTTGTTTGCAAACCATCCAGTTTATGGTACTTTGTTACAGCAGCCCAAAATGATTAAGCCAGGATGGAAGAAGAAGGAGTTACAAGTGAGGTGGCCTGGAGATTGTCCAACAGCAGCAAACTGACCCTTTTGGGAACGGTATCTGCAGCTGGATAGCCATGCCCAAGAGCACTGTGGGACTGAGAAAGGACCAGGGCCCATGCCCATTTCAACAAGAAGGATGCTTGACTGCAGGTCACATTCAGATGTACCTCATTTTAATAATACATCCAACTAAACTGAATAAGATTCTGGGTAAAAAGCAAGAAATACATTGTTCAGAACATGACTCTATTCAATGAGCATTATAGAACACCTACTAAGTATTCTACAGACTTCCCATTCAACAGCAAATGCCTGTTGGTTGTCTCTTATTTTGACTGTGTGAAGAGATTCACCATGTTGGTGATGAACACAAGCATTGGGAAAACTGACTGGAACCAGTCTTATGGGATCCTAGCTTACAAGTTGACCTCATGTTGATATTTGATCTTCAAATTTGGAGGTGGGGCCTCATGGGGGTGTTTGGGCCATGGAAACAGATCTTGTGCCTCCCTCTGGGTAACGAATGAGTTCTCACTCTACAAATCCCTACAAGAGTTCCCCTAAGAGCCGGTTGTTAAAAAGGGCCCAGCACCTCTGTCCCCTCCTTCTTGCTTCCTCTCTCACCATGTGAACTGTATGCTGCCTCCCCTTCACTTTCCACCCTGAGTGGAAGCAGCCTGCGGCCTGCCAGAAGCAGATGCTGGTGCCATGCCCCTCCCACATTCTGCAGAACCTGATGCAAATGAGCCTCTTCTCCTTAGGTATTCCTCTATATAGCAACCAAACAAGCTAAGGCAGAAGTGAACTAAGACACAGTATGTGACGGGTCACTTCCTGGCAGACTGGGAGCCTTAGAAAATGTAGGAGAAGTGCAAGAAGAGAGATTTGCAGGTTCCAGATTGAGATATAACAGAGAGAATCACTTGGCTTCTCAGGCTTGAATAACAAATAATAAGGGCTTTTAAATGTCCAATTCAAGATTCTTTATGAAAATATCCAGACAGAATTTAATCACTTGGCTTTTGTGGTTGTTTAATATGATACAGTTCTAGGTTTTCCAAGCAAACTTAAAGAGGCAAATTGTTAACACTTTTACTGCACCTGTGTGAGTAATCAGGCCAAGCCTAATGAGGCATGTGTATGGGATCAGAGTTTCACAAGTTTTCCTTAAAGCGAAACTTGTGAAAGACTTTGAAACAGGTACGTTTAAAAACCAAGGTTTTGATTTCCAGGTTTTTGTTTTTGTTTTTTTAGAAAGCAGGATTTATTGAGAGGACAGAAAAGCTCCCACAGTGGGAGGGGACCTGGAGGGGTTGCCCCAGGTGTTCTTTTAATGGAATACAAGATATTGTCTAGTCCACCTGTCAATATATCTCATTCCATAGGGTCTGTACTTTGTATTGTCTTAGAGTGAGCTGCTTTATAACTCTGTAAGTTGTAGAAAATTGATGGTGATATCAACAATTCCTGTTCATAGAAATGCAAATAAATTTTGTCAAGGTAAGTATGCAGTGGTTCCACTGCAATGAAGAGGCCATTTCTGCTTTCCTGATTGCCAGTATATGTCTGTTCTCTGAAGTGTTAAATTAAGCTTAGTCTAAAACTGCCTCTTTACATATTTTAAAGGTTACATAGTGAACTGTAACCCTGCTGGGTGTGTAAACAGATTGCAACCCACTCTTATGTCAACCTTGAGTTTTGGCCAATCAAAGGCAGTCAACTCTTCAAATCGGGTTCCCATAAGGCCAAGGCTGAGCTGTGACCAGTGGCTGTTTCTGCACCCCACCTCTGTTTTCTGCATCTCTCTTTCCTTCTTCTGTCCATGAGTCTCCCACTATGGCTGCACTGGAGACGCTCTGAACCTGTGCTGGTTCAGGGGCTGCCCAATTTGCAAATCATTCTTTGCTCAGTTAAACTCTATTAAGTTTAATTTGTCTAAGGTTTTCCTTTCAACAGAAGTCTCCTTTGAACTGTCTTTTACGTTTTACCATTGTCTCATAAATTAATGAGTTAAGTCAAATATTTGATACATGTTCATTTTGTGTTTGTATGAAATTCATGGTATCATTCCTCTTTAAATATTATCTTTTAATAAAGGAACAATAAGCTAAACAAGGTATCAGATATTCATACCCTATTGGCAATGGAGAAAACAGATCACATACAAGTTTGTAATAACACAAGATGGTGTTTTGTGTACAAAATTAATATTAAATCCAATAAATGCCAATGAATATCATTGGACTGATAACTTTAAATATGGTCATAAGGCCAAGGCTGTCAGCTTTCCTCCAAGCATCACAGAGCAATTTGACTTCTTTACATTCTTTTCCTTTTCGATTGCTATCAATAAAAACTCTGTGATATCATTGGCGGAGAGAAGGAAAGATGGTTCCTCTACACTCTTAGATTCAGTGACAGAATCCTGCAAATTAAAGTGACAAAAGACAGATAAATAGGACTTTTTTCCAAGCTGGGCACAGTGTCGTGTGTCTGAAGTTCAGGACTTTGGGAGGCCAATGTAAGAAGATTGCTTAAGTTCAGGAGATTGAGACCAGCCTGAACAGCATAGTGAGACTCTACGGAAAAGTTTTTAAAATTAGCCAGGCATGGTGGCATACACCTGTCATCCTAGCTACTCAGGAGGCTGAGGCAGGAGAATTACTTGAGCCCAGAAGCTTGGGATTACAGGGAGATATGATCGTGCCACTGCAGTCTAGCCTGGGTGACAGAGCAAGACTCTGTCTCTAAGAAATAAAATAAAACAAATAGAACATTCTAAAATTTATTTTGTATGTACATAGAAGCTTCACAGAAAAGAATTTAAACCCCATTGAAGGAATAATGGCTGGGAGCTTATATGCCATTTTAACAAAGGGTGATAAATTGTGGAGATGGGACTAGATGAGGAAAAAGGAGTTTGGACTTATAGGAGCACCAAAATTGTGGGAAGGTATACATATGGGGCAAACATAGAAGATGAAGGTTATTGAGTAAGTATGTTTGTGCCGCTCAGTGCTAACTTTTCATCCCCTATGATAAGAGTCTATTCCTCCTCCTGGTATGGGAGAAGAGTGGGGGAATGCCTTTACGAGGTCTTATAACATCCCCCCCCCCAAAAAAAAAACAGGATCCAGTCCAAGGTACAACTACATTTTCAAAAATCTTTTTTGGTGACTTTCCATATCATTTCCCCATTTTCAATCTTTTTTTCTTTTTCTTTTTTAAATTCTGTCTATATTAGGGAAATTAGCTTCTTATCTCAGATGTATACTGCATATAATTTTCTTAAATTTGATGTTTGACTTTGCTTATGGTATATTTTTGCCTCTGCAAAGTGTTTTTTTTTAATGTAGTGAAATTTATAAATATTTTTGCATCTTGACTTTGAGTCATGCTTAGAAGCTTTTTTTTTTTACACTGAAGTTAAAGTAGCGTTTTCCCATGTTTTCTTCTAGTATTTGTATAGTTTCAATTTCATATTTTGATCTTTGATTCATTCAGAGTTTATTCTTATGTATGGTGTGAGGAATTAATGTAATTTTCTCTTTTTCCAAATGGCCACCCTGCTGTCTCAACATCATTTATTATCAACATTACCCCTTTCTCTCAGGGATTTGAAATCCCCTCAGTATCATACACGAGATTTCTACATATGGTTTTAATTATAGAAGACTTACATTTTATTTTAAAAGCTGATGTGGCTAGTTCTTCCTTTTATCTCTTATTTTACCATGTTTTCCTAGATATTCTAGGGTGTTTGGTTTTCCCCTATGAATTGTATTTTATATCAACTTATCTAGCTTCAGAAAAAAGTGTTGGTGTTTTAATAGGGATCACATTAAAATTATGAAATAGATAGGGGATGGATATCTTAATGATCCTGAGACAAGAATAGGAACATAGTTTCATTTGTCTCAGTCTTCTTTTGGAACTTTTGGCAATATTTTATGTGTTTTTTTGGTATAGATATTGAATATTTTTAAAAGTCAGTGCCTAACTATTTTATCTTTTTCTTAATGGCTTTGCAAATGAATATTTTTAAAGATATAAAATAATTAGTTTTAATTTATGTAAAAAGCAAATTTTTTTACATGTTGCCTGTTAATTTTATATCTGGCTAACTTACTGAATTATTTTAGCATTGTCTGAATTTTATACTTAATTATTCAGGGCAGCACTGTCCAATAGAAATAGAATGTCATATATGTAATTTAAAATTTTCTAATGACTAAATTAAAAATAGTTAAAAGAACTAGTTGAAACAAATATTAATAGCATATTTTATTTAACTCATATCAAAAATATTATGTAAGCATAGAAACAATATAGAAACTATTAATAAGATAGTTTACATTATTTTTTTCATATAACATCTTTGAAATCTAGTATGTGTTTTACTTTATGCCACATTTAAATTTAGATCTTAAGTTTTAAATAGAAATATTTTATGTGGATTTAGATTTTATAAAATTTACTGTTAAAAAATATATACATGTCCACATTGCTCCAAACATACTTAAAAGTTTTCTTATCACCCAAACAAGTACTCCTCCCAAGTCATCTTTCTTTAATATTCACATTGATAAAGCTAGTTCTTCTTTTCTAAGAGAATTTATTTGCCTTTGTAGTAAAAGCATACATCTGTCCAACTTATGTAAACTCACTAATTCTTACATCAAAATTAATATCAAATTCAACAAAGCATTTCATTCATTGAAAAGCAGCCTTGAAGAGAGGAAGTAAAGCCTCTCAGGGAACCTTCAGCCAGTGAGGGATAAGGACATGAATAAGCCTTCCTGCATCCCATCATCCAGGTGGGCAGCTCTGAAAGTCCTATATGCTCCTCAGAATGTCATGCAGGAGATATCCTCACTGGTGACCTTAGTAACACACCCTTCTGTCAGCTTTCCCTCCTTCCCTGTCTCATTCCCTCACTCTAGCTTCCCTGAAATCAACTACCCTCAAAACTGCCTGCAGCCAACTCATTTCAGGCTCTTTTTTCAGAGGAAATTCGAGCAAAGACAGGGATATGCCAAGTCTGAGGGATAAGGCTTGTGTAAAAGTTGGGGTGCTTATAGAACTACCTGCTGGGTTCTTAAACCAATATTTGTTCAAGAATAAAATATTAGAACTTTAAGATGAGAACTAGACATATAGATTTAAATTTAATTCTTATTAAATTAAGTAGGAAGAAAACAATGTTTAAAACTGGTGTGCACTTTGGTTATATAAGGGGACATTCTTATCCGTGCTCATATGGAACTTATGCATAAAAATTCAAAAAAAATATGTATATATGTATGCATGTACACATGTGTGTATATGTGTATACAGAGGGAGAAAGAAGGAGGAAGAATGGGAGAAATAGATAAAGTGGGCAATATGTTACAGCAAGTAAATCTGGGTGAAGCATACAGTCGCTCCTCGGTATCCGGGGGGGGTTTGAGGCCAGGATCTCCAGCAGATGGCAAAGTATGTGGATGCTCAAGTCTCTGATTGAATAAAATGGCAAGAATTGCGCATAACCTATGCACATCCTCTCACATGCCTTAGATTGTCTCCAGATTACTTATAATACTGAATACAATGTAAATGCCATGAAAATATTGGGTAGACTGTATTGTTTAGGGAACAATCACAAGAAGAACAATCTCTACACATTCAGTACGGTTGTCTGAATCCACAGATATAGAATCCACAGATACAAAGGGCCAATTGGATATAGTTATTCCTTATTCGTGCAGCTTTTCTGTAAGTATGAATTTCCAAATTAAAAGTAAAAGTAAAAAAAAAACTTATAGACTTCCTTTTCAAAAAAAGCAAACTTAAGTCATATAGTTTCAAGGCTGGCAGCCTTTTATGTTTTTCCCACTCTACTACAAAAAAATTTCCTGAAATGCTGACAAGTTAATATTTTCAAAGGCTCCACATTTGGACCTTTGAAAAAGGAGGAAACATTCACTCGGAAGTGATTATCAACAGTCACACTTTCCTCTACTTAAAAACAAAAGGTAATGTTGGCTATTGTCTTTAAAAAGTTGACTGGCCCTTCCATGTCTTAATGGGCTAAAAAGCAGAGGCACTGTGAAAATTCATTCGGAAATGTTGGGTTCCCAGTTCATGCACCAATGCTAATTCCTTCCCAGGGCTCCTGGGAAATATTGGTCAGGAAGCTCTAGCTGAGTTTGCGAGTAAAGACGGCATAGTCACATTAGGGAGGAAGTCTGTTAATTTGCTAAATGTACACTTGCTAGCCCTTCGAGCAAATGAATGAAAGGCAGCTCTACCTTGTCAAGGCTGAAAGAACGTTTACAGTGAGCAATACACAATTCCTTCACTTGCCAGAGTTCTCCTGTGGGTGCAGGTCACAGCTGTCATCTCATCCAGCTGCTCATCTGTAGCTCCCACTGCCTCTCATGCTGCCATGCTGTCACCTACTCTGCACCTAAGTATGTCCAGCAACAAGCAGGTCACTGTGCCTGCAGCAACACTACTAACCTACCTCCTCATATACACAGTGATGTTCATTGCACTATTATTTTTAATAGTAAAAAAAGTTAGCAAGAACTTGAATGTCAGTCAACAGGGAAGCTGTTAATTTATTGAAATCCTAAGTATCATTTAAAAAGTTGACTCTATGTATATACCTATTTGGAAAAAAGTCTACAATATATTGTTAAGTTAATAAAAGGAGACTGTAAAATTGTTCACATATTATTCTAATTTTTATACCAAAAATATAAAAGGTTGATATCCATGTGCAAAAAAAAAAAAAAAAAAAAAGCCTAGGATAAATTCTAAGCAATTCCAAACTGTGAAGAACAGTGTTTTCTCACGGAGAGGATGTTGGGAACAATTACTTTTACTCCTTTTGTTTCCTTTGGGGAAGAGTTTCCCTTACTCTTCTGACCTCTTTACTCTTACTCATTCCAGTCCTTAGAGGCTAACTGGGCAATGTGATGAGGAATGTTTATTCTCTCTAACTCTTACTTTCAGGTAAGGGACAGAGCCATCACTCCTGAGTGGAGGGGTGGATTCTCAGATTGGTAGGTTTGTAGACGTGAACAGGTGTAACAGAATCACATTTTCTCTCCTCCAGCTGGAATCAGACTTCAGCAGAAACTACCCACTGCTCCTCTGCTCTGTCTATAGTTTGTGGGGACAGGCCCACTTCAGAGGGGCCACAGTGATTGTATAGCATTCCCAGCGACTGGGGAGAGAAGTGCCATCCTGGCCCACTGCTGCCTCCCACCTAGGCTCATTGTATAGTAGTTCTAGCAATAGTAAGACTGATATTTTGATCACTATCTGCCTGACTCTGTATTTTTCTGAACTTCGATGAGTAGCAGGAGTGTCGTTCATTGAAAACACTCAAATGTGAATAAAAACAATATTCTTTTATTTTTATGCTTCTGTATTGTTTGAATTTTTATAATAATGAACACATATTCCATATAGTGATATAGATAGATATCTATAAATATAGAGGTATGAAGCCATAAGATCCATATCCTTGCAGTTTTCATCCAATATTAGGATTCCTGTGCCCTCAATTTGTGTTGTTGTTTATACTTCAATTGCTTGAAGCAACATTTTCTTCCAAGCTCAGAAGGGGATGGTGCTTCCACTTCCTCTCTGCTCCCTTGGTCACTGCACACTCATGTTCTTGTTCCGTATTTACTTTTCCCCTTCTGATGTAAGCCATCTAATTTGGCTTCTCTCAAGGAAGCCACTGTCTACATGTTCCAATAAGTCATTCCTATTCTGACTTGGGAAAAGGCTCTCCCTACTTTTTTAGGCCCCCAGGATACTTTTTGTTTGGTGATGACCTGACAATTGTCTCCCAGGCATATATGGAATGTCTCCTTCACTTTCCAAGTCAGAACCTCCAAATATATAAAGGAAGCATTATGTCCTCTCAAATATTTTTTGAGTCAAAATATTTCAGTTTTTTTCAACTATGCATCCCATAATGTGATTTTGATTTCCACTGACCTCTGTATGAATCTAGTTTGTTCATAAACATCCTAAAGAGTGACACCCAAAGGGAAATGCAGTTCTCTGGGTCAGTGCTGAATAGAAAAGGGTAACATCTTCCTGTTATAACAATGGTATACTCTTACCACGGTGGTAAAATTGGTGGTGCACTCTCACCAGATATGTATACTGATGGTTATCTTAGTCTGGGATGACATCATAAACTAGGTGGCTTACAAACAACAGGAATGTATTTCTCATAGTTCTGGAGGCTGGGAAGTCCAAGATCAAGGTGTGACTTGGTATCTGGTGAAGGCCCACTTTCTCACAGATGACATCTTCTTGTGTCCTCACGTGATGGAAAGCATGAACAAGACCCCTTGGGCCTCTTTTATAACACTAATCTCACTCCACCCTCGTGACCTAATCACCTCATAATGGCTCCCTTCTCCTAACACTATCGACCTTGGGGGTTAAGATTTCAATGCATGAATTTTGGAGGGGTGGACACAGATACTCAGGCATAGCAGTGAACGTCTACTCATGTTGAGCTTACTATGATTAAAATACATGGATCATTTCTATCTTCACCACTGGTAAAACAAACTCACTTCTCTCAGCACATCAGCATCTGAAACCATTCCATGCTAAGTCCTAAAAGCCTCCTGTTTCCCTCAGAGATCCCTTTACAACCAAATGTCCTCCCTCTGTACTTCCTGTTCACCCCTTAGCTTGAGTTACTCTTAGTCCCTTTAATCTGAGTAATTTGAAGTTATTCTTGCAAATAATGTTAATAAGAAAAATGTAATATCTTTTCTGGCCCAATCTTGACCTCTATAATGAATTTGACATTGGTGGCCATTTCCTCTTTCTTGGGTTCAAATGCTATTGCCTCCAACTCATATGACCCTTCAAGGCCTTCCGTTTTCGTTCTAAAATGTTTCTCTTTGGGCTTTCTCACCAAAGTCTGACTCTATCATTATCCTGCTTGAAATGCTTCAGTGTCTCTTGAGAGTTCTCCATGGTTCTCAGCCCAGTTACATACTGAAATCATCTGGGGGAGGTTTACAATAAAAAAATTTATGGCCAGGCCCCATCCCAGGCTAACTGAATCAGAATTAATAGGGATAGGCCTACATTTTAAAAACACTAGAGAGAGCCCCTACTTTCTTGTCCAATCTTAGCTCTCATTCCTAGCCTACAGATCTAACCATATGAATGGCTCAATACCTGCTGTTTTCTTTGTCTAGACTGTACAGTCATTTTAAGTGCCATGTCCTCTGTGAAGCCCTAGGGTTACATCTTCAATCTCACTCTATGTGTTTTCCTTACTGTGTAATTCCTTTAACTTGATAGAGAGACAGGCTTTAGGCTGGCTTAAGCTGGCAGAGCTGCAGTTATACCCAAATGAAAAGACCAAGCAGAGCAGGATAGATGGGGCATAAGGTATGTGGAGAGGAGGTGGATATTTCAAACCTTTCAAAATCTTCACATTCACGTATACACACACACACACACACACACACACACACACACACTCTGTGGACAAAAACTGTCTCTTCTAATACTAAACCTAATGTTAAACCTAACCTAAACTTTAGCCCTAGTCCTAACACAAACCTAATTTGACCCTAGACCTAACACTAAACTTCATCCTAACACTAAACCTTACCATAACCATGCCCCAACACTAATTTTAACTTTAGTCCTACCCCTGTGCCTAACACCTACCCTAAACCTAAATTAGCCCCACTCCTATTCTAAACCCTCACCCTAACCCTAGCCCAAACCAAAAGCTAAACCTAACTCTACCACTAGCACTAGCCTTAACCCTAACACTAACCGTACTTCTAATCCTAACCCTAACTCTAACCCAAACCATATACCTAAGCCTAAATGTAACTATCCTTAACCCTAACACAAACCATATCCCTAAGCATAAAAAAAGAAGACAAAAAGCTGTCTCCTCTTCAAATACCTCAGATTGCAGAAGGAAAAAAGTGCATTTGGGGAAGAGAAAAGAAAGAATTGTTTTATGACTAAAGAATCCAAAGCAAAAAGGATGGAGCAAGCAGTTGTGGTGGCATGCACCTTTCCCAGCTACTTGAGAGGCTTAGGCAGGAGGATCACTTGAGCACAAGAGTTTGAGGCCACAGTGTACTAAGATCACACCATTTAAATAGCCACTGCACTCTAGCCCGTGCAACGCCATCAGATCCCATCACTTAAAAAAAGAAAACGAGTGGATTGGGGATGACAGAGAGAATAGCATGCTTTTTTGGCAAAGGGCCTGTGATAACTGGAATAAGAGAGTGGGCCAATGTGGGGAAGCTCGTGGGGTTTCACAGCTTGTGGGGCTAGAGGTGGGTATCTGACCAGCAGTCTCAGCTTCTCACAACCAGTTCTTGACTCTGAAATAGAACTGAAGTAGAGGTCATTAGTTTGTTATTTGTGGTCAGCTTTTCTCCAGTTTTGAATATTTCTTGTTCTTCTGATAACTCAGAGGTTGCTGTGATATCATTTGCAAATTGTCTTAGTGTCTTGAAATAGAAAATAACATTTGTTGCCTACCTAACAACACCCATTTCCTCTTCTCTTTTAAAACTGAGACTTTAAAAAACAAACAAAAACCCCCTAGTTCCATCTTCACCTCCTGATCACAATGAGTGCAAAGTTTAGAGCAATCTGTGCATCACAACTGTTACAGATTTGGGGTATGCACATAACCCAAACAGGCCATATCAGTTTGGTTAGTAAATAAGGTTTCTTTTATTCTGAACAAAAAAAAATGAGCATTTGAAGCTGGGTGCAGTAGCACTACCTCTGTGGAAAACAATTTGGCTATTCCTAAAATAAATAAAAATTGACCTTCCATATAACCCCGCAATCCCCCTACTGGGAGTATACCTGGAGGAACTCAGATCACTCTGTGAAAAAGATACCTGCACACATATGTTTATTGCAGCATTGTTCACAACAGCAAAAACATGGAACCAACTGTGCTGCCCATCGAAAAAGGACTGGATAAAAAAAGTGTGGTAATATACATGATGTAATATTATGCAGCCATATAAAAAGACAAAATTATGAATGTCACAGCAACTTGGATGGACTTAGAGTCTACAATACTGAGTGATCTATCACAGAAACAAAGAACTAAGTATCATAAGCTCTCACTCATAAGTGGACCTTGATCAATTATCGCAATATTATAAGAAAAGGTTTGGCAGTAGTGGGAAACTGCCAGGAAGGCGGGGGGGCATTAACAAGGGTACCTGCATAATAATAAAAAATAATAAAGTTTAAATCAGCCCAGGGTAGAAAGGTGTTTACTCACTAAGAAGAACAAATGCCATATTAAGAATACTTAGGTACCTGCATAATCAATGTTTGTATACCTAACCCTGAATTGTACCCCAAATCTTTATAATAAAATAAATAAATAAAAGAAAACTTAAGATGAAAGATTGAAAGATTTTTGTTCTATATGGGACTTAGGTATCTGACCAGCAGTCTCAGCTTCATCAAAAGCAATTTTTCTTACAGCCCTAAGTATCTAACAACCCTCTCCCAAGAAGCTGTTCAAAATTCTCAGTATTGTGAAAATTTTCTAAAGCCAATCGGACAAAAAGTAGTAGAGCCAAGAATTGAAACTTTAGGCATCAAATGTCAACATTTGTATCTTTCTCTGATATAAAATGCTTTCCAGTAGTTTGATGACCTATCAAACATGAAAAGTGAGATAGAGAGAGGAAGGAGTTTAGAATTGTTTGGAAAGAAGACATGCTTGGCATTTACAGAATCCTTGATTTTTATGGTTACTTTAGAATTTTTGTGGTTGATCAAAAAGGTCACATTTATAAGGGCAGATGCTGTTAGATACATCATCAGATAATCCTATGAATAGCATGCTTGACGTTCCATACACAGAGGACATACCACCTCCATCATGGTCACCATCAAACAGTTCTCATTGGAGATGCTAGTGGATGACATATCAAGTGTCATGCTAAGGAATTCATGCAGAGACTTGAAGTAATGAATCTGATACTCAAAATATTGCATCCCTGCTGGGTGCCGTGGCTTACATCTATAATCTCAACACTTTGGGTGGCTGAGGTAGGAGGATTGCTTGAGTCCAGGAGTTCGAGACAAACCTAGGCAACACAGCAAGACCTCAACTCTGCTACTACTACTACTACTACTAATAATAATAAATAAACATTTTAAAAATAAAAAATCACATATCTTTAGTTAACCATGATTAACTGAAAAGCTCAAATGTGTTGGCAATATAGTAGCATAAAACAATCAAGATATGAATCTTTGTCAAGGAAATTTCTTTATTCCCATTTTCATGCGTTGGGAGCCAAATGAATGATAGTAAAGATTTGTTCAGGGTGTAAAAAGTAGTAAAAAGGTTGAACTAGTAACTGTATATATTGAAATTAACTGCCAAATACTTTTTCACCTCGATTAGTTACAGTAATATTTTCTTTCCTCTGTGAAATTCTTGCTGCAAATAATATAAATGAAAACAAAAATGTCTTGAACTCTACCAACATCAAGTAATATTTGCGAAAAGCTTTAAAATGTGGTGCTCAAAAATGCAAGTTTTTTAGAAATTTAGTTCACCAACATTCATTTCAAAACTTTCCCAGCACAGATCAACGCCTGTTCTGGTTACTGCTTTCTTTTTCTCAATGGAAATGGTGGGGGTGGGGAGGAAGCTTAGTTAAAGCCACACAGCCCAAATTTTAAGATTCTCATTTTTTCAAGTTCTACTATAAAGTCTGAAAGTTTTGTTTGAACTTGTAGCAGGACTGGAGAATAGATGACTTTGCATTTATGCACAATGTTCCTGGTTACCTTTCTGGCCAAAGCTAAAATTACTCTCTCCTAATGAATGTTAATACTTCCTGTAATACAGTCTGCTTCACCACCTGTGGGTGAAAATATTCTGTTTTCTTTCACATTTGCTAGAAGATTACTTTGTTGACACTTTGATTTCACACCACTTCTGTGAGCATTTCATTTGAGGGAAAGTCATTCTGGAGCTAAATTACAGAAAATATTTATTTAAATTCTAAACAATCTGGTCAGTGAGGGTTGAAAGGAAAGCTGAGTGATTCAGGAGAAGGTCATGTACACGAAGCTTCTGAGATGTCACTGATCAAAAGCCACACTTGCCCCTGAGCTGCTTGGTGACTGCAAGACAGACATTGACCTTGGGTCCAGTCATGGAGGGCAGACAGATGTTTTTGGTCCCAAATAGTGTCATTCCTCTTTCGTTCTGGCAATTTTAGCCATAAGGCCAAAAAGCAATCAATGGAGTCTACCGGTTAAACTTTTCACTGAAACTAACTGTACTCATCTGGGAAGGGAAGCTGGTCCTGTCCTGGGTTTTCTTTCTTTCTTTTTTTTTTTTTTCTGGAGTCTGGGTCTTACTTTGTCACCCAGGCTGGAGTGCAGTGGTGCAATCATCACAGCCTTGACCTACTGGGCTCAAGTAGACCTTCTGCCGTAGCCTCTCAAGTAGTTGTGACTACAGGCACCTCTCCTGGCTCATTTTTTTTTTCTACTTTTTGTAGAGACAGGGTTTTGCTTTGTTACCCAGGCTGGTCTTGAACTCCTAGCCTCCTGCCTCCAAGCAATCTTTCCTCCTCGGCCTCCCAAAGTGTGCCCCGCCAGTGTTAACTTTCACTTAGTCTGTTACATCTTGTCTTCTTATGATTGAGTATACTTTATTGCCAATGTTTTGTTATTATAAATAAACCTGACATATATGTCTTTGTAAATAAATTTGTGTATCCAGTTTAGATTATTTTATTAGGAAAATATTTTCACTGGAATTCTAAGATCATTATAAAGATGTTTGGAACATTTAGCCTTTTAGAAAATTTGAAATAAATTACACTCTTACAAATAGTGATAAGAAGGCTAGTTTGGGCTGGGTGCAGTGGCATATGTCTGTAATCCCAGCACTGTGGGAGGCTGAGATGGGAGGATCGCTTGAGCCCTGGAGTTTGAGACCAACCTGGGCAATATAGTGAGACCTCATTTCTACAGTACATTACAAAAAAAAATTATCTGGGCATGGTGGCGCACGCCTGTAGTCCCAGCTACTTGGGAGGCGGAGGCAGGAGGATTGTTTGAACCCAGGAATTCAAGGCTGCAGTGAGCCATGATTGTGCCAGTACACTCTAGCCTGGGTGACAGAGTGAGACTGTGACTCAAAAAAAAAAAAAGAAAGAAAGAAAGAAAAAGAGAAGAACCCAGGACAGGAGCAGTTTCCCTCCCCAGATGAGTAGAGTCAGTTACAGTGAAGAGTTTGTCCATACCCTAACAGTGGGAATCACTAACCACCTGTTTTCATCTATAGCAAGAGCATAATTTTGCAAGGGAGACAAGTGCATCTTTTCTTCTAAATTGGCCCAGAGATCCCTAAGGTTTACTTTGTGATCCCATATCATGTGAGTCAAAAGTAAGTCTTTGAAAAAAGGAACAAAAGGACTAAATTTACATCATAATTTTGGCCACCATGGCCCAGAACTTCCCTTGTCTGACTCATTTGTCCCTTGAACAGACAGTTCCCAATTTACAATTGTTCAACTTAACAAGTTTTTCTTTTTTGAGTCGAAGTCTCACTCTGCTTTCCAGTCTGGAGTGCAGTGGCACAGTCAGGGATCACTGCAGCCTCAAGATGATGCTGGGTGGCATAGGGTATAGTCCTTGGCTTACCACAGAAAGAAATTTCAGAGCAAGTCGCAGAGAGAGTTTTAAGGTACCGTTTATTAGAGAGGGGAAAAAAATGACACATTTAAGAGAGAATACGGGTGGCCTTAAGGGAAGGGACACATGCTTGCTGCTGGCAGAAAATTTTCTATATTGTCCAAAATTATGATTAAGCAACCTATATCTAAGCTAAGTTTGATCACAAGTTTCAGTTCTTATCGTTGTACTCCTAAGCTTGCTTGTGTCATGAGGAAATTTTGTGATCATAGGAAACACTACTGTTTGATTAAGTGTTTTCATAAAGGGCTATTCCTGAGTTTTCCCGGTAACTCCCTACTGTCCTGTTCTCAGTCCTTGTAGCCAACCGTCCCATGTTGCAAGGTTAGGCCTAGGTTTCAGTCATTGTGTAGTTGTTTAAAAGAGTCATATGTTGATAAGACTGCCCAGATGCCTGATCACCTGGTTTCCTAATTATCTAAGCTGGCCTGTGAGGAAACTCACTTTCTACATCTGAGCTATGCTAGCTTTCCTGCCTCAGACCTCCAGGCTAAGGCCATCTTTCCACTTCAGTCTCCTGAGTAGCTGGGACTATAGGTGTGTGCCATGACATCCAGCTAATTTTTATATTTTTTGTAGTGATAAGATCTTGCCTTGTTGCCCAAGCTGGTCTTGAACTATTGTCTTCAAATGATCCTCCCGCCTTGGCCTCTCGGAGTGCTGGTATGAGCCACTGCACCCGACCCACTGCACCCGACCCACTTCAACAATTTTTCAACTTTATGAGTGTGAAAGTGATAAGCATTCAGTAGAAACTATACTCTGAGTATCCATACAATCACTCTATTTTTCACTTTTAGTACAGCATTTGATAAATTACTTGAGATATTAAAAACTTTTATTGCAAAATAGGCTTTGTGCTAGATGATTTTGCCCAATTGTAGGCTAATGTAAGTGTTCTAAGCATGTTTAGGAAAAGCTAGGCTAAGCAGTGATATTCAATAGGTTAGGAGTATTAAATGCATTTTCAACTTAATGATATTTTCAACTTAGGATAGCTTATAGAAACACAACCCATTTTAAGTCAAGAAGCATCTGTACCTTCATGTGTCTTAGCTCTGAGGCTGCTTTGTTTCAAATTACTCAGTAACTTACAAAAGTCAAATCAACAGCCAAAGAAGTAAATTGGAACACATTACATGGGAGGGCCCTTTATCACTACATATTCAACGTGCTGTTACAGTATTATTTACCTGTTTATTCATGAGACCAAAAGGCTGTGATTTGTTCAGTCTTTGATTACTGACAACAACATTAGCTTATTTAAAATGAACAAAACAAATTAGTTTTCTTAGACAATTCCAAAGGAATTATAGTCATAAGCATCAACAAATATTTTCTGTAAAGGTCCAGAGAATAAACATTTTAGACCTTGCAGGCCATATACTCTTTGGCAGAATTATTCAATTCTGCCCTTGTAGGGTATAAACAGTAATAAACAATATGTAAGCAAATGAACGTCGTTGTGTTCCAATAAAACTTTATTTACAAAAACAGTCACCTGACTGAACTTGACCTGTAGGCTGTAGTTTACCAGCCTCTGCTCTATCATACTATTTGACTGTTTTTAAAAAAATCACTGAGAAATGTTTGTATAATTATTCCCATGAAATGACATCATTGTGTATATGAAACGAAATCATTCTTCACGTTATGATTTCTATTAAAGATCTGTGAAGAAAGAGGGATCACATATGAAAACACTGGAGAATTATTTTTGCAAAAGGGGCATAGAAGGGAAATGTCTATGAGGTGTAAGACTAGAGGGAAACAGTTTAGAAGTTGAAGTGCTGAATTTGAAAAAAAAGTGGAGGTTGGGAGTGGAATTAAACAGCCTGGGGCTAAATACTTTTGAGCTAGCCTGGGACAGGCAAAGACTGAAATTGAAAGGGCTCCCTCTGTTTCATCCAAATAAAAATATGGACACTCTTCTACTTAAGTACCATAAAACTTACAAATTCTCATAGATGAGAAAAAAGATATGCCCCAATTCAAAAATGAAGTCCAACCTAACCTCAGTGCAGACGTACAACTCCAGTAACTACCAACAGGCAGTGAAGAGCAGCCATCCTCATCTTCACCTTTGTGTCATTAGTACTGGAGGGTTTGTTAGACCTTATTGCTTTTATTTTGTTGCTTATCTTGAAGATTTTTTCAAACATTATCTATCATGGCTAATAAGTACAAAACAGTGAAGGTAGGAGGAAAGTGCTAGAAAGTGCTTGCAAGAGGCACAAGATGATGAGAGAAATGTTCAAAGGGAAAGTCAGAACCAACATAGAGTTCTTTTATAAAACAACTTATATAGACAGTCATATTGTATACATTTCTATAGTGTCACTTTGGCTTTATAAGTAGAAGAATTTATGTATCAAAGGGTTAATCTGCTTAAGAATTCAGAAGATGGATGGGGCACGGTGACTCATGCCTGTAATCCCAGCACTTTGGAGGCCAGGGCAGAGGATCTCTTGAACCCAGAAGTTTGAGATCAGCCTGGGCAACATAGTGAGACTCCATCTCTAATTTTTACAATGAAAAAAATAAAGAGCTCAGAAGAAACTTTGCACTCCTTTCTTTCATGATACAAATTTTTCTTCCAAAGAATTTTGACCTATATGATAGATTAGTGATGGCCACAAATTCCTTGACACTTCCATTGAGGGCTGGGATGTGTGTCTCCTTAGACTCTGACTTATGAAATACAACAGAAGTGACCCTGTGACAGTTTTTAGGCCCAGACCTTAAGATCCCAAACACTTTCATTTCCTGTCTGTTATAACAGGGATCCCCAACCTCCAGACCATGGACTGGTACTAGTTTGTGATCTGTTAGGAATTGGGCTGACAGCCAAGGTGAGCAGGAGGTGAGCAAGGGAAGCATCATCTGTATTTACAGCCACTCTCCATTGCTTGCATTACTGCCTAAGCTCCAGTTATTGTCAGATCAATGGGCAGCATTAGATTCTCAAAGGCATGCAAACCTATTGTGGACTGCATGTGAGGGATCTAGGTTACACGCTCCTTATGAGAATCTAATACCTGATGATCTGAGGTGGAGCTGAGGCGGTGATGCTAGTGCTGGGGAGTGGCTATAAATGCAGATGAGCATTAGCAGTGAGGTTTGACTGCACATATTCCGCGTCCCACCCCCTCATCCATGGAAAAATTGTCTTCCATGAAACCAGTCCCTGATGCCAAAAAGTTTGGAGACTGCTATCTTATAACACTGCTCTTAGAGCCCTGAGCTGCCCAGTAAGAAGTCCAACTATCTTGCCAGAGAGGGTGCATAGATAGGCCTCAAGACTGCATGGAGAAGGGGTGGATCCTGCTCAGCCCACCTTCCAGTTATCCTAGCACCAAGGTACCAGGTGTATAGGTGAAACCATCTTGGACCATCAAGACCTGCTCAGTTAACAACATGGTGAACAGAAGAATCAACCATCTAAACCCTTCCCAAAGACTCCTCCCGACTCACAAAGTTGTGAGACATAATAAAAGTCTTGTTGTTTTAATCCACTAAACTGTGGTGGCTTTTGTAATATAGCAATAGGTAATTTGAGCAGCATACATGAACAATGATCAGCAGGAGTTATTTACATGTACTTTCTAGCAATTAATTATTTGCAAATAAGTTTAGGAAAATTTAGAAAGAAAATTGTTAAATATATTTTCTTCCTGAAGTATCCTGTGAACCTCGAATGTGCTAAACTCTATGAAACTCTAAGGGATTCCATAGTGAGCCGAATCAAACATAGTTGACCACGGCATCTTTTTATGAAAAAGTATTTTGTGTCAATCCTGTTTATTTTTTGTTTACTTTCAATAAAATATAAATTCCCAGTTTTTGCCACTCTCTTTGTAGTCATCTGAAAGTCATGACATTTCACTTCCTAAACTATAAACTTTACCAAAAAATTTCTAAGATTCTCGTTGACTCATGATTGCTAACTAAAAAGTTACTTCTTAAAAAAAAATTTTAAACCTGCCAGAGAACCAGTGTGAACTGGCAGAAAGATCTTAAAAGTAAGCAATGTACCAAGCAACTGAATTAAGTGATTAATCTTCATAATCAAACCCAACTTCATTTACCTTGTTCAATAATTTTCACCCCTAGTTTTAAACATACTAGGCATCACTAATAACTTCAAGCAATCACAACGTTCTCCATTATATTGCAAATTTTTTTCTATCATTCACATTAGAATAAAAATGTAAGGCATGTCAAATAGCAAGAATTTGAGGGAGGGATAGATTGTAGCTTCCATACATATACAAACTCCTTCACAATGTGAACTATGTACTGTAAGAAAGGGTCATACTTGTTTATATACGTTCCTGGTATTCCCATCTGGTGTTCTCATGCATGTAATTCTATGGCAGCATTCTATTCTTTCAGGTCAGCGCCAGAAAGTTTGAGGAATTCGATAAGCATCTGGCTTATGATCTCATGAGATCTACTAGTTAACTCATGGGAAAGATTTTTTTTTTAACATGAAACATGGTTTATGGTGAGAATCATTTTTTATAAAAATTACTTTTTAACATAGCCAGGCATGGTGTAGTATTTCTCAAAGAGTTCTACAGGATTAGCTTCCTCAGAATATTAATATGTGTTTATTGTAGTGGTTTATGCCTGTAATCCCAGCATTTTGGGAAGCTGAGGCAAGAGGATTGCTTGAGCCCAGGAGTTTGAGATCACCCTAGGCAGCATAGTGAGACCTCAGCTCAGCTCTTCAAGAAAAAGAAAAAAAGATATGTGGTGTGTGTGTGTGTGTGTGTGTGTCTTTGTAAGTAAGTTTAGGAGGATTTAGAAAGAAAATTGTTGAATATGTTTCCTTTTGGAAATTTTCTGAGAATCTTGAACATGCTAAGCTTTATGAATCTATAAGGTATCCCATAGTATGCAGAATCAAGCATAGTTGACTGTGGCATCTTTTTGTGGAAAAGCATTTTGTGGATTGAAACGCACTTTGGGAAATACGGGAAACACTGGCACAATGAAGAGTCTGGAACTTGGGGCCCAGGGGTCTTGGTCATGATCCTGATCTGCAACTGCTTGGTAAGTCATTCTATTAATCTCAAGCTCATCTTCTGTAAAATGAGGATAATATCACATGCACTTCCTGCTACCCCACAGAGTTTTTATGAGATATCAGAAATTTTGGCGAGAGTGACTAAGCATGCCTGGCACACAGCAGGTCCTAGGGACTGAATGCTGGAGGAATAATTAGCTTTGTATGACAATGTCTTTAGTTTATTTTAAGGTCCTGGTAAGAGGCTCACATGCTTATGGGTTCAGGTGACAATTTCTTATCAACTTCTGAACTTCTATCCTGTTTAGCTGAGTCTAGGCTAGATCTCTCCAAAAATGAACCTATGTGGTCTCAGTCTGTGACAATGACCATAGAAGATACTGTATTATCTGCTGAATTGAAGGTCAACTTGGCTCTGTTGTTAAACATTTCACAGTTGGACAACAAAGCCAAGGGATGTTAAAGTCAATTTCTTAAGAAAATATTAGATGGAGGTGGAATCAGGCAGAGAGCTAGAACCGGAGACTTGAGACCAGGTTTACTTAATCTCCTTGACTCTTTGTTTCCTCACTTATAACTGAAAAAATAATTGTCACATAGGAATAATATGAGCATTAAATCTAATGTTATGTATGGAAAGTATATTGGATAGTATAAAATATAGTATGTAGTTAATACACCCTTCTTATGACTATTATCAAAAGAGATTTTTCATGGAACTACATAATACAGTTTAAAAATTAAAGGATCTATTATAGATCACCTAGTCAAATTTCCTCCTTTTCTAGAATAAAAAAAAATTGAGCTTAGAGGGATGAGAGAATGTAGCCAAGGTCATATAGTTTTCAGTGCAATGCCAAGCAGAATATAATAGCTTTTTCCACATATTCAAAAAAGAAGAATGTATTTGTGTGGAATGACCCCAAGGGACCAAATCAGTGGAAACAGCTAGAGGAAACTATGTGAAGAGGACGCAACTAATAACCTCGGTGTTCCAGTGTTTCCTTAAGGCTGCCACTCTTTCCCTGTTTATGATTGAGGCAGGCTTTCGGGAGATGGAGTAGGAGGCCATATGTACAGTTGTCACTCTCTAGGGTATGTGTATTGGAAATTAGTCATATGCATCATGGTTTGGCCGGTGGTTGACACATTGCTGAGACCAGCCCAGACCTATAGCAGAACCAACCCTGGAATTATATTTATAAGAATTCAGGAGCCACAATCTCATTGGAAAAAGGTACTTGAAGTTGTAATTTCTCAGCACTTCATGTAAGATTGAGAAAATGTCAAGTATCCATATCAAAGAATAGGGTTGGAAGGAGATTACAGAAGGCCTAAATTTCTTTAACCCAGTCGGCATTGCCACTAGGTGTATATATAAAAACTTGGTTCAACTGCCTGGATTGTTTACCATAATTTTAGAATCTGTAATTTTCAAATACCTGTACTAACAACCTTTGTATTTATGTGGGTAATTGAAAACTGGCTGTAATTGTGAAATCTAACAACCTCAAAACAAACTCATGAAGTGTCGCTCTTTAGATACGGTGTGAATTGAGATGTTTCATCCACCAGACAACACAAGTCATGTTTGCTTGGTGGTTAAAGTATGTGCTGTCAATCACAATATCCCAAACAAAAAACAAAATGAAACAAAAAACCCAACAACAAAAAAGAAAGTTCTCTCTCAGAAACAATCTTAGTGGGACAGGACTTACATTAGCAACAAAGGAGAAGTGAGAGGTGATTTGAGGAAGTAAAATCAGCTTCAGTGAAGGCTGGGATATTTCTGTGGAACCCACTAAAAGGGGAACTCCAAGATATGCCTTGCATTTGCTCAGCTCTAGACCTGAGTTTGCATATTTTGTCATTTCAGAATATGTTCTGACTAAAACAGCAAGTATATTTGGTTTAAGTGGTTAAAGAAACTAGCTGCAAAGTGGGCACATCCTGTTATGGTGCCTATAATAATAACAAAGCTAATATTAACTGAGCGCATACCGTGGGCAGGCACAGTGCTAAAACACTGCACATGAGTTAACTTGTTTAATCTCATAACGTGCTGTGATGCTTTTCTTAACCCCATTTTCAGGAAACTAAAGTCTAGAGAAATTGACTACTTTCCACAGCTGATGTGTGTTTGACCTCAGGTTGGAATCAAAGTCTTGTGATCTCAGCCTGTATTCTTCCCTGTTGCACTCTGTCTTGTCCACCAACCCGGGGACATTTGAGATGGAGTTCAGTCTTGGTGTGTCAGTACTGTGGCCACCGTGCCTGGAGAGCCCATTGTTTACTCCCTCAGATGACCAGAAATCCACAGGCCAGCCTTTGAGACATGACATGCCTCTTTTGTGTTAAGCCTTGGAAGAAACTTATTAAAAATAAGGTATTTTCCACTGGAGTCATGACAACAGGTCAAAGATCTACTGAGAATGGGATGTGTCTTTACTTGATTCAATAGGCTTTACTCAGGATAAGTGGCATAAACTTAAGCATGATCAAGAAAGCATTCGGACACTGATTTAATTTAAAATGGTATGTTATGTATGTCTCACAGGTGCTGCCGAGGAAACCATCCAAGGTCCCAGCTTATCTGTGACAGATCTTAATATCTTAAAGCTAAGAAAGGTAGGGTACAGAGTCAGCCATATACACATATAAAACATTCAGGATGCTGAAAAGGACCCCTGTATCCAATTCATTTTTTTCCCAGAGTTGCCAACAGGTCTGAAATTTTCACCACTACTATCACTTATTTATTAACATAAATATGTTCTTGAAAAGATAAATGCATTATGCCATTAACATTTACTGCAGACCAGTGATGGCTAGCACTGTAGCTGTAATATTAGAAAAGAGAACTAGGCTTTGAGGGACTTACTTACCATGGTGGGTAAATTTTGATAGAAAAAGAGAATTGGAATACCACAAAGGTCAGTGGTTTTTAAACACAGGTCCGCCGATCACAGTTGGTTTAAACTAAAGTATTCCTTAATTTATGGTAAAATATGAGCAATGAGGACAATGCCGTACACGTTTTAATGAAAATTATCAATTCTGAAATCATGTCCTCCATTTTGGATGGTACCATGTCTTTTCTTTTGTGAGATGATTGTGATGGTAGGTGAAAGTTTGTTTTTTTCTTTAATGTCTTTATTTGACAAAATAAAAAGCCAGCAACATTTTGCTAATCTTTAATGTATACACACATTCAATATTTTATTTAATCTTCACAACAACTATATGAGGCATGTACTGTGATAATGCCAATTTTATAGATAAGGAATCTCAGGCCTAGAGAATAAGCAACTTACCCAAATTTATAGAGCTATTAAGTGGCAGAACTGTGACTTTTCCTCCTTACTGCTACCATTTGGGACAAGGATACTGGGGTCTTTGAGGGAGAAATCAGAACTAAAAACAGAAAGAGAAATGTTAGAGGAGCTAAAGTACAGAAGATAACTTTACCTACTTTAATTTTATTGAAGACTTTCTAGAACTTTCCTTGCACAATATTTTCTCTTATAGTAAGCATCTAAAGACTAACATCAAGGCTGGGTGCAGTGGCTCATGCCTGTAATCCCAGCACTTTGAGGTCAGGAGTTGGAAACAAGCCTAGGCACCATAGCAAGGCCCTGCCTCTATAAAACAAATAAACAAACAAACATTAGACAGGTGTGGTGGTTCATGCCTATAATCCCATCATAGACTGAGACAGGAGGACCACTTGAGCCCAAGAATCTAAGACTGCAGTGAGCTATGATTGCACCACTACACTACAGCCTATGTGACAGAGAAAGATCCTGTCACAAACAAACAAATGAAAACAAATATTATAAAATCCCTGAAGGTTAAGAGCAAAAGTTTTAAAGTTCATTCTTCTTTTTAATAAATGAGGAAACTGAGAGGTAGTGTCTGACTTAAAATTCTATACAATTGACTGTATATCACTAGCACTCAGAAATGTTCACTTAAGTCAAAAGACATAACAACCATTATCAGTAATGTAGAGAAAATAAACAGCAAAGGAAAATGCAGCCCAATCAGACCAGTTAAGTGTCTGTACATGACAAACTTCAGTCCAGCTACCTCAGTCATCCATGACATGTAAAGAACAGTCAATAGGAAAAACCCTTAAAATAGAATTAATTTCAGCTCAGTTCTTTGTACATAGAAAGCATTCAACAAATAGTCAATTACTGAAAGAATAAATGAGTCCCTAAGTTGATATTGCTCATCATAACACAGACAACATACATTCTTTCTTGTTCTAGAAATAAACATTTGAAGTCCCGTGGAAATACGTAACCATAAAAAAAATCTTTCAAGGCCACACATACTTTGATTGACTAAGTGTATTTTCCTTTAAATATAGATCGGAAATTAAAACATGCTTAGTTAGACATAAGACTTATAGTGATGAAGACTTAAGAACTAGAATCATTCACTTGGCATTTTTGCAAACTCTCAACATTTGAAAAGATTTTCTGTTACTGAGCCCCTTGGCCACCAGGGAACTCAACTAAGTCCAGAATTAACTTTCTTCAGGAAAGGTGAAGTGCTCATCATCCACTACAACCTTGGCAGGTGGCTGTCCTGTGCCTGCTCTCAAACACATACCCAAGACTTTGGAGGAAGACTAATGGATATGTTCAGCATTTCAAAGTCCGAATATACCCTAATAGTCATCTCCTGTTGACTAGAAGGATAATAGGTGAACAATCAATTACATTACTTTTGCAGGCCTGGGGGAATAGAAACGTATTCTATGACCTCAGTCCTAAACTTCAGGAAATCCCGTGGTAATTTTATGTCTCTAAACCAAGGAACTCAGGAAGTCCCTCTAGTGCTTTTGAAAGGCAGTTGTTGAGGTGGCTGTAGGGAACTCTCAGGGTCCAAAGATACAGCCCCTCCCAGTGGAGGCTCAGGTGCTGGGTAGAGTTCCCACCATGCTTGGGTTGACATAAGAAACATCATCAAATCGAATTTGATTCCTGAAAATAGATGGGGGTAGGTAACTTCCAAGATGCTTTCTCATTAATTAGAATCCATGCCTGGAGGGAAATTCAAAGTCCTGAAAGGAAGATGCTTGAGCCTACTGCTGGCCTAACCCATTTTACTCCCAAACGTGAGCCCCCAAGGTCTGAAGGAGGTGAGAGTGTGGTTCAAGCTTTCCCTTTATTTTCATTCTATACAGATCTGGCCACTCAACAGTGGCTGGACCCTGACCAAGCAACTACATCAGTTGGAGGATTTGCAGAAGTTCTAGCAGTTTCCAAGCTTTAATTCCTGCCTCAGGTCTCACCTGGACTGGAGTGTTCCTGGAGCTCTATAGAGAAGTAAGTGCCACAGGGGGGCCTGAACACAGGCTTCCATTTCAGGAGACCCGGGAAATGTCTCAGGATTTTGAACCTGGGTTGCAGGATTTCTCTCCATCTGGGAAGCTGGACCAATTCCTTCATTGTTCAGCAAAAATATAATAAGCATCTGCTTTTTCACACAGAGAAAATGAAACTGCTGATGGTTTGAGGACATGGGATTGCTAGAGATGACTAAACTGAGTTGTGGGGCTAAGAGAGTCAGCACTTCAGCCCTTGTCCCTTCACTTATCCCCTCAAATGAAAATGACCACCTGGCATCATCCTTTATCTCATCAAATTTTTTTCTCTTGAAAAATCTAAGCCAAAACCTGATTAGATAGTCTCATGATAAATCTACCATATGGAAAATATCAAGGCCTACACTGTTGGACTGTTGATTAACCCATTAAAAACTAGTTCTACTTTAAATCAGCAAAAATCAAAGATCCTGTCTTAATTTTCTTTTTTGGCCTCCAGTGCATAGTACAGTGCTTAGCTCATAGAAGGCATCTTAGAAATGTTTATTGCATTGAAAAGAAAATAATTCCTATGATGAGGAGTATTTTACCTTAGGCTGTGTTTGACTGGATGCAATTATTGGCTTGGTATTTTCTCATCTGAAAAGTTTTTGAACCAGTGAATAGCGAATATGGAATAGCAATAGAATAAGAATTGATTGATTTTACCTTTAAGCCAGGAAAATTTGCCCACTCGGGTAGGAATAGTCAGTCATTTAATTCACTGAGTATTAACTAACTTTAATGCCAGAATTTCAGCTCCTGCTGAAGTAATCATCAGTAGTGTTGGTTTTGAAGCTACCTAAAACTGGCTCTATAATTTTTGTCCCATGTCTCAACTTCCATATTTTCTTGTTTTCTTTTTTGTTTTGAGATAGGGTCTCCTCCTTCTGACACCTAGAATCGGGTGCAGCTGGAATGCAGTGGCATGATCATAGCTCACTGCAGTCTCAAACTCTTGGGCTCAAGCCATCCTCCTATCTCAGTCCCCAGAGTGAGTGGCATTACAGACATGAGGCTTCATTTCCAGCTCCACTTCTCTATTTTTAAGATCCATGTGATTTCCCATTCCCGAGGAATATCTGGAAAGATATGTGAGCTACCAGTTAGATGTTACTGTACACACACATTTACTATTACTCTCATTGCCAATGATTCAATATACAGATGTGCTGAAATCAGTTGTATACTGCAAGCAATAAAGTACTGGATTTTAAAAATAATACATTTAAACACATTTAGATTTAAGGCAATCACAATAACATACATTCTCACTTATTGGCTTTTTTGAGGTGATTTTTCTGAGTAAGGGAGAATGAGGTGGGCTGTAGCCAGGTACTAGAAATTGCACACAACACACAAGGAGTCTCACTGGCCCACGGGAGTGAATGGCATGTGTGAATGTCATCAGTCACATGCATCACAATGGAAAAAAGCTTGTAATTCCTTCTACAGCCATTTTCTTTTTCTGTAATTTGTAATCCCCTTTGGAAAATTTACACTTAAACAGTCTATAGTATGTGTTCATCATTAGAAATAATACAACAGTTTCCCTGATCACACTACCTAACAATACACCCAAACACCTACATTTTTTTCTGCCATTTTTTTTTTGCTCTGTAGCACTTATCTCCATCTGACATTCTTTATGTTTTAGTTATGAATTTATGTCTTAATATGGAATACATACACTCCATGAAGACTGGATGTTTGTCTTGTTTTACACTGTGTCACCAACCTCTGGAAGAGTACACGGCACATAATTGGCACTTAATAATATTTGCTGAATAAATGGATAAAGACTATGGAAAGATTTATTCTACTGTGCACTCTTGTGAAGAAACTCCAGTAATTTTTTTCTATTTCTGCCAGTTGCTTTTATTAAAATAAAATTTGGATGATGAGTGAAGTAAAAACATCCAACAATCCAAAACACAAACTAGTCCAAAAGTAAAACAAGAGCAGTTGAGAAACAATCCAATATCATGGTTCTGTCTTCTGTTTGACAAATTGGGAGTGTGTACTACATTTTCCAAGGGCTTGAATAATACATAAATTCCAAGTGCTTCTGAAGAAATGAACACTTCTCAAATCAACATTTTTAAAGAAAAACTATACATCTATTATCAGATTGGACAGTAGTATTATTTAATGATAGGCCAGGTGTGGTGGCTCACGCCTATAATCCCACCACTTTGGGAAGCCAAGGCAGGAGGATCACTTAAAGTCAGTAGTTTGAGACCAACCTGGGCAATAAAGCAAGACCTTGTCTCTACAAACAACAAAAAAATTAGCCGGATATGGCAGTGTGCCTGAAGTCCAAGTTACTTGGGAGGCTGAGGCAGGAGAGTCACCTGAGCCCAGAAGGTCGAGGCTGTGGTAAGCCATAATTGCATCAATGTACTCTAGCCTGGGCAGTAGAGTAAGACCCCTCACCCAAAAAACCAAAACTAAACTAAACTAAACAATAGGATAGCAATTCTACTAAACTGGAGTAATAAAACAATCCTTTCAAACTACTGTACTAAGAAAACAGTGTGACTACGTTGAATTTATTTTTAATTGATAGTTAGAAGTGAAAAGATTACAAAAGTACCACTTTATTTTAATGAAAAAAACCCCAAATCCTAAACCTAGATAATGCTAATGTTTAACATGGAGTGGTTCATTTAGTATATTAGTTTATTTACTTTTATTAAAATTTTTTTTTTGACTTGTGGTCTCACTCTGTTGCCTAGGTTGGAGTGCTGCGGCATGATCACGGCACACTTCAAACTCAACCTCCTGGGTTCAAAAGATTTTCCTGCCTCAGCCTCCTGAGTAGTTGGGACTATAAGCAAGCATCACCATGCTTGCTTATTTATTTATTTATTTATTTATTTATTTATTTATTTATTTACCTGGTGGGAGTTAGGTGGTATCTCAGTGTGGTTTTGATTTGCATTTCCTTGATGATTAATGAGGCTGAGCGTTTTTTTCATGTTTCTGTAGGCTGCTGGCATGTCTTCTTTTGAGAAGTGTCTATTCATATCTTTTGCCCGCTTTTTAATAGGGCTGTTTGTTTTTTTCCTTTTGGCACATTTGCATTCCTTGTAGGTCCTGTACGTTGGGCTCTCTCCTCCTTTCTTGATAATTTCTTTTGCTTTGCAGAAGCTTTTCAGTTTGATAAGGTCCCACTTGTCTATCTTATCTCTTATGGCATGGGTATCTGGGGTTTTGATCAAGAATTGATTGCTTATTCTAATTTCCATAAGGGAGTCTTCTGCATTTTCTTAGATTCTTATCGTTTGAGGTTTTACATTTAGGTCTTTGATCCATTTAGAGTTTGTTCTTGTGTATGGTGACAGGGGTCCTGTTTCAATTTTCTGCACGTGGTCAGCCAGTTTTTCCAGGACCATTTACTGAATAAGTTCTCCTCATCCCAGTGGTTGTCGTTGGAGGCTTTGTCAAAGATGAGTTGGTTGAGAAATTGAGGTTTTGCTTCTGTCATCTCAATTCTGTTCCTTTGGTCTACATGTCTGTTCTTGTACCAATACCATGGCGTTTTGATTATTTTAGACTTATAGTAAAGTTTATAGTCTGTAAATGTGATAACTCCTGTTTGTTTCTTTTGGTGAGGATTGTTTGGGCCATTTGTGGTCAATTTTGTTTTCATATGAATTTCCGTATTGTCGTTTTCAGGTCTGAGAAGAATGATGTTGGTAATTTAATTGATATTTTGTTAAATCTGTAGATTGCCTTTGGTAGGATGGACATCTTAACAAAGTTGATTCTTCCAATCCATGAGCATGGAATACTTTTCCATTTGTTTGTGTCTTCTTTGATTTCTTTGAGCAGTGTTTTGCAGTTTTCATTGTAAAGGTCTTTCACTTCTCTGGTTAGGAAAATACCAAGGTATTTTGTGTGTGTGTGTGTGTGTGTGTGTGTGTGTGTGTGTCTATAGTGAATGGGATTGTGCTTTTCATTTGGTTCTCTGCCGGTTTGTTGTTGGTATATAAGAGTGTGACTATCTTTTGCATGTTGATTTTATACCCCAAGACTTTGCCAAAATCCTGTATTAGTGCACAGATGTTTTTGACAGATTCTCTTGGGTTCCCAGGTATAGGAACAGATCATCCACAGAGAGGGATAACTTGACGTCTTCTTTTCCTATTTGGATACCCTTAATTACCTTCTCTTGTCTGATTGCTCTAGCTAGGACTTCCAACACTGTGTTGAACAGGAGGGTGAGAATGGGCAGTCTTACCTTGTTCCGGTTTTCAGGGGAAATGCTCCCAATTTTTGTCTGTTTAGCAACATGTTGGCTGTGGATTTATTGTAGATGGCCCTTACTTTTTTGAGGTATGTTCCCTCTATGACTAGGTGTTCAAGAGTTTTTATCAAGAAGCGATGCTGGATTTTATTGAAAACTTTTTCTGTGTCTAATGAAATAATAATGTGGTTCTTATTTTTACATCTGTTGATGTATTTAATTATGTTTATGGTCTTGTGGATGTTGAACCAGCTCTGCAACCCAGGAATGAAGCCTACTTAGTCATGATGGATGATTTTTGAGATGTATCTGATTTGCCAGAATCTTGTTGAGAATTTTTCCATCTGTGTTCATCAGGGATATTGGTCTGTAGTTCTCTTTTTTTTGTTGGATCTTTACCCAGTTCAGGTATCAATGTGATGTTAGCTTCATAAAATGATTTGGGGAGAGTTCCATCTTTCTCAATTGCCTGGAATACTTTCAATAGGATTGATATTAGCTTCTCCTTGTATATTTTGTAGAATTCTGCTAGAAAGCCATCGGATCCAGGTTTTTTTTTTTTTTTTTTTTTTTTGTAGGTAGTTTTCTTCTGATGGAGTTCATTTCCTGGGTTGTTATTGGCCTATTTAGGGTCTCAATTTCCTCTTGTTTCAACCTTGGGAGGTTGTGTGATGTCAGAAAATCCTCCA
>CAUYQG010215786.1:0-13645 GCA_963574415.1 Tarsius wallacei | reverse complement strand
ACAGTGCCGGTCGAGAGGCAGAGAGAGAGAGAGAGATGTAAGCTGGAAATTACAACACAAGGCAATATGAGCCGTGAGGAGGCACAGGGAGAGTACCATGTGCTATCAAATGCCTCTCACCCAATTACCAGATGCCCTAATGTTCTCTGGCTCTGGGAATTGAAAGAACAAGGTCAGGTACAAGGCATTGTGCTTGGGCTGGAATTTTTATAGCCCACGATCAGTCGAAACGGCCAAGCCCCAGAGACTGCAGCTCAAGACCACACCATCATCTGCAAAGCCGGGCCACAGCTGCCAAAGAGATCTCTTTCTCCCCCGTCACTCTGTTGATGGTCATTTTGTCCTTGGCGAGAACGTCCCACTGGGCCGGAGAGACTGCACGGATTTTATGAGATTTCTTCGCTTGAAGCCTAAGTACGAATACAAGCCTCCTAAATTCCACCGGAAAATTGGTGGCTAATCCAAACATTTCATAAAATTAGAACTCATTGTGGAGCTGAAAGGAATTCAGACTGTGCCGCCACCAGAGAAATGCAAAATATTTGTTATAATTTTTTCCTTCATGAGCTGTTTTAAGAAGCAAGTGCTTTTTCTGCTTGAAGCAAAAGAAAAAAGGAAAGAGAAAGGGTTTTTGTTTTTGTTTTGTTTTCTCTGTGGTTTGCAAAAAGCACCACCAGATGAAAAAGTGAGGAATCCAGCCTGACTCCCTAATCCCTCAACTAGCAGGGATAATAATAAGCCTTCCCAATCTCAGCTGCCTCTTGCCTTTATAGATAGTGCTTTTCCTAGAACATGGGACTTTGGCTCATTTATTTTCTTCTTAGGATTCAGTCCTAGAATTTTCTATATCCTGAGATTCCATTAGCAAAAGAGATACTGCAATCCTTCATGTATGCATGTGTCTCAACAATATTTATTGTCAGGCACTGTTCTAGGCACTTGGGATATTTATCAGTAAGCAAAACTGATGAAACCCCCTGCCTTGGTGCAGCCTGTCTTCTAGCAGAGGAAGACAAACAGAAGAGAATTCAGCAGCTGCTGCTCTGAAGCAATTTGGGAACAAGCCATGAAGACTCACAAAATGCAGTTTCTGGAAGGGGCTGGAATGTACGCCACAAGGAAGTAGGAACCTTGTCTGTCTCATCACCGTGTCACTCATCCAGAGCAGTGCCTGACACAGAACAGGCACCCAATACATATCTGCCGAGTGAATAATGAATCCTACAACAAAAATCTGGCCCAGAGCCCTCATCCTACAGATAAGTTGGTTGAAGCCGTGGAAGGGACATATCTTGTCACACAGCTTAAGTAGTGACAATGGTGGAACCAGCACCCACGTCTCCTGACAACACCCCCAGACTTATAAGACTCCACAGTCCTTCAATAAATATTTACTGCATTCTTATTGTGTGCCAGGCACCGAACTAGACACTGGGAAGATAGAAATGAATTAGACACAGAATGACTAGGGTCATGGAACTGAGTCCCTCAAATTGCTACTTTTACAACATGGAGACAACCTCTCTGAGTCTTCTTCTCTGAGTCTGTGGTCCAACAGGTGCCCAGCATCCTGCTGTATCGAGGAAGCACCCAAGCACAAGTTCTCATGCTCTGTACCCATGAGAGGCCATGGAGCTCAATGGTTATAACTCTGAACCCTGAAGTCAGACAGCCTAGCCCTAAATCCCAGCTCTGTGACTTTGGGCAAGTCATGGGACCCCTCTAAGCCTCTGCTTCCTCCTCTGCAAAATGAACGTGACAATACCAGGTGCAAAGGCGAGAAAGCACGTAAAGCAGTTAGAACAGTGGCTGGCACATATCACTCAACAAACGTTTCCTGCTCTTATGACTGTCAGGGGAAGGATCTGCCCTCTGCTTTGACCCTTCCTGCATAATCAAGAAGGTGGAAAGGACTCCGATGGTGGAGATTTCCACTTCATTCTCCTCGCCTCTAGGATTTCTGCAACCAGCTGCTTGCACACACATGCTCCCTCCCTGGGCACTGCCTGAAACACAGAGAGCCACCAGGCATGAGAAAGGTGCAAAGCTGCACTGCTTCCCAGAGGAAGTGCATCACCACCTGCCTTTCCAGGCAAACACATCTAAAGCTAGGCTCTGCTCCGCCAGGTAAACAGAATATTAGCTTCTTTCCTTCACTGCTTCTGCTAGTTGAAGAAAGAGCTCGCTTTCAAATCTACCAAGAACCACACAAGGTAATTAAGTTGCATTAAAGACCACTGAGAGCTTTTCAAAGTTTGCTGCCATCTCTTTTAATTGATACAGAGAAAGCCAAGGCTGCATAATAGATGTGCTTAATGCGAAGTGATGAAACTCTGAGAGATGAAAACAGAAAGAAAAAAATACAACAGAAAATCAGTCCCCTTAAGTGAACCCGCAAAGAGGGTTCCTTGAGGACCACAAAGACTGAGGACCTATAAATGCCAAGGGTTAGATGCTCATTCTAGAATCAAGCGGTGGGCAATATCTTATTCTCTGTTGTCTCCCCCAGTGCCTAGCAAAAAGCCTGGCACAGAGGAGGAGCTCAACAAATATTCCAATAAATACTTTTAAACCTGCTTTAAAGTAACAGAGATATTTCTACTCCTTCTTGGGAAGCTATTCAGGGTCGTAGTTTGGAGCTCAGGCAGCCATGGGTTGCATTCCTGCAATCATCCCCAAGTTACAAATAGTGTGGCCCTGGGCCTCAGTTCCCTCAATGACAAAGAGGAGACAGCAACAGCATCTATGTCACAGAATGAGTCTGAGAGTTCAGTGAGCTGATACAGGCGACATTCTCAGCCCAGGACCTGGCACTCAGAAAGTGCTCAGGAAAGGTTAGCTTTACCTGTTCATCCTTCAGGATGAAATCGTAGTAAACGTATCAGTCAAGTCTTCCCTTTAAGTGAGACTGCCAAAAAGATCCCTCCCCCTGGGGAGACAGCCCCTCCGAGGTCTTTTCCTCATCCCTGGGGTCTCGCCTCCAGCCTACCTATCATCCAGGATGGAGAAGCCGAATTCTCCAGGTGATGAACGTCTCCCAACCACTGCTAAAGCCATAGGGAGATTCAATGACTTCTTCCCCCTCCCCCAGCAAGGAGTCCTTCAGCCAAAAACCAAGCAACAGGAAATGAAGTCTACATTTCACCAATTCCATTCGGCGAATCCTAGATTTTCTTCCTATGACTTGAAAGGGGCCCTTGAGGACATGTTGGATTCAGCCCCTCAATTTCTAGGTGTAGCAAGGGCATCTGACATTGGGGCACCTACTGTGTGCAACACGCTGTGCCCAGGGTATTGGAGGTAGAGCTGGCAGAAACCCCGTTCTGCCTCTCCCAAGAGGGTTCCTTCCAAGAACAGCACTGAGTGACCATTCCCACAGGCCCCACGCCTTTCTAAGAACTCAAACACTGACCCTCACAGCAACTCCCATTTCACAGATGAAGAGACTCAGTCACCGAAACTCTCTCCAGGTTACACAGGAGGTTAGGGCAGGCTCTCAAACCCAGGAAGTCTAGCTCCAAATTCTCCCTTTTCGGTTCGTAGATGGGGTCGTTCACTTCCCTTTCACCACCTTGTAGAAGACTAGGGCACGCGTGTCCTTTGGCAGCTGGGTGAACTACACATGAGATGAGCCGAATTCATAGCGAAATGATGACATCCAGCCAGGATTCTTTAGAACTTGCTCCAATCAAATGCTTTGTGGCTTCTGAGGAGCTTGACACAGAGAGAAGGGAATGGGGCCCCATTGGAGATACTAAGAGGAAGAAGCAGCTACCTTTTTTCAACTGGGAAATTGCCCATCAGCCAAGTGGATGAGAATTGAGCCCTGAGTCACTTGAGCCCATGGTCCCCTCCCAGGGAAGGGGCTACCCCTACCACAGCCACCTCTTAGTGCCTTTCCCCTGGAAATCTCAATATCTCTACCAAAAAGTCAACCAAGTGGAATTCTTTTCTCAAATGTAAAAGGCAAATCGTGATGGAGTTTTTTCCAGACACACATTAACTCCGCGCTCCAGCAGGTTTACAGTTCTTAAAGTGCTTGATTTACTAGCCTGGGAGAGATGTTTTGAAAACCTTGCAGACGCATTTTGCATCTAAAGCTTGCATGCTCTGCAGAGCTGATTCCTGGGGTTTCTCTGATGGGGGCCTGGACTCTGTGGAGGAAGCTGGGCAAGAGTGGGAGCTGGCCGGGCTCGGTGGTTCAGCCTGTAATCCTGTGCCTTGGGAGGCCGAGGTGAGTGGATTGCCTGAGCCCGCGGGTTCGAGACCCGCCTGGGCAACTTGGCGAGACCTCATCTCTACAATAAATCAAAAAATTAGCCGGGGGTGGTAGCGCGTGCCTGTAGTTCCAGCTACTTGGAAGGCTGAGGCGGAAGGATCGCCAGAGGCCAGCAGGTCGAGGCTGCGGTGGCCGGGAACAGCCACTACACTCCAGTCTGGGCGATGGAGTGAGACTCCAACTCAAAAAAAAAAAAAAAAAAGAGTGGGAGCTGCCAGAGAAGACTGCAGAGCTCCGAAAAACCACCTGCCGGGGGCAGCCACCAAGGGTGGGAAATGGGTTTGGGACTCCTCTCCAGCCATGGTGCAGAGCCGCGACTGAGGCACCTGGCACTGCTAGACTCTCCATGGCTGTGTGCAGTGATGAGGAGTGGGGTGACCCCCAGAAAGGAGGATGGAGCCCCAGGGGGCCTTCCCTGCTGCCTCCCACCTTCACAGAACTCTCCCTTCTCAGGACTGCTGGTGCCTTCTTCCTGCGGTTGTTCATTCATTCACTCTTACTGAGTACCCACTATATGCCTAGTACCAGGCTGCAGGCCGGGCTACAGTGATGAGTAAGATAGACAGCAGCCTGCTTGCTCCCTTCCTAACGGGGGAGGACAAGATGGGAACCTACAGACAAATATTCCAACCCACACTCCTCATGTGCTCTGAAGGACATGGACACAGGGCCAAGACAGAGGAAAAGGAAGGAGAGGCTAGAGGCCCAGGCAGGAGCCTCGAAAGACATGGCAAATTCAGACTTCAGTCCCTGCACAACTCACGGGGAGATCTTTTTTTTTTTTTTTTTGTCAGGGTCTCACTCTGTCGCCCAGGCTGGAGTGGAGTAGCACAGTCATGGCTCGTGGCAGCCTCGACCTTCTGGGCTCAGGAGATCCTTCCACCTCAGCGTCCCAAGTAGCTGGCACTACAGGCATGCACCACCATGCCCAGTTAATTTTTTTTATATTTTGCAGAGACGAGGTCTTGCTATGCTGCCCAGGGTGGTCTCAAATTCCTGGACTCAAGTGATCCCCCTGCCTCAGCCTCCCAAAGTGCTGAGATTACAGGCATAAGCCACCAGGCCTGGCCATGGAAGGATTTTAAATAGGGAAAGCCAGGAGCCAAGATAAGAAACTCACTAAGTATTCAAGATTAGTACTTCTCCCTGAAAGAGTAATACTAGGTCTAGTTTTCCAGAGCCTGCTATGCATCGGGCTCTTCCAAATTCTACTTCTGTTGGCAATGCCACTTGGTAGGATAGTGGTAGCCCCATTTTCTCGATGAGAAAACAGAAGCCGAAGAAAATGTGCAGCTTGCCCGAGACCAGTTAGCTACTGAACAGCAGGGCGGAATTTGAGCCCAGATTATTGGCATTGCTCTCAGATTGTTCCAGACGTATTAATCACATGTCTCCAAATAAATTCTGGGTATCTGAGTGGCAGGACCTGCCATACTCTTCTCTGAAAGTTCCCACAGTGCCAGGCACATTGGCAAGTACTCATTAAATACTTCTAACTGGTTTGCTGCTAGACCGAAAGAAAGGAAGAGCAGACATGCCAAGCCCCAACGTATGGATGTTAGGTCTTTCTTACGGAGAAGCTTCAGCCACAGAGCAAGGCCGAGTGGTAGCTAAGAAGAAGAGTGAAGAAAGCCACCACCAGGGCTTTCAAATAGAGAGTTGGAGATCAAAGTGCACAAGACACCCGGCCACAGGACAAGGGAATGATACCCCGTCTATGCCATCCTCACAGAGTCAGCAGTCTGGGGGCTGCTTCAGGCCAAGACAGTGGCCTGTTCAAACATATCCCTCTAGAGGAGGCCATTTTTTTATCTGGACAAAGGTGTCTGTTAGACTGGCAATGGTTCTGGCTGTACTGATTGTGCATCTTCTGTGTGCCAGGCACTGGCGAAAGGCTTAGTTACATCGTCTCAGTGAATCCTCTCGACCATCCACAAAATAAGAACTGTTATGAGCCCTAGAAAAGAAAACAGAGGTTAAAGATGAGTACCTAGCCCAAGGTAATGTGGCTGTCAAGGGGTGGGGAGGGGATGTGGATGCAGGTGGCCTGGGTCCAGGGCTCTCTCTGTCAGTCATGGTAGGCAGGGCACTGTCTTCCGTATCTTACACAAAATGAGCATAAGAACCACAGGCTGGACTCTCAGGAGGCCTAAGAGATAGGGGCTTCCATCCCACTCTCCACCCCAAGCCCCACTTTCTTTTTGTAACAGTTTTATTGAGGTATAAGTAATACATCATACAATTCACCCATTTAAAAGTACACAAAACGGGTAGGCTTGGTGGCTCAGCCTGTAATCCCAGCACTTTGGGAGGCCGAGGCACGTGGGTTGCCTGAGCGTGCGGGTTCGAGACCAGCCCGGGCAACTTGGCGAGACCTCGTCTCTACAATAAATCAAAAATCAGCAGCGCGTGGTACTGCATGCCTATAGTTCCAACTACTTGGAAGGCTGAGGCGGAAGGATCACCGGAGTCCAGCAGGTCGATGCTGGGGTGGCCATGAGCATGCCACTGCACTCCAGCCTGGGCAACAGAGTGAGACTCCAACATCCCCGCCCCCCAAAAAAATGCACAATGCAGGGACTTTTAGCTTATTCACAGAGTTGTGCAACCATCATCACAATCAATTTTAGAACATTTCTTTTACCCTCCTACACCCCCCAAAACCCCATGTGTTCAGAGCGGCTTCTCTGAACCCCAGGCCCCGACAACCACTAATCTGTGTTCTGTCTCTATGGATTTGCCTGTGCCAGACATTACTTAGAAACGGAATCACATAGTGTGCGCTCTTTTGTGACTGGCTTCTTTCACTTAGCATAATGTTTTCAAGGTTCACTCATGGTGTGGCATGTTTCAGCACTTCATTTCTTTTTATAGCTAAAAAAATTCCATAAATATTCCATAAACAAAATTATGGAATAAAGCCATAAATAATATTCCATAAATAAAATAGACATACCATATCATATTTACCCATTCATCAGTTGCTTCTACTTTGTGGCTCATAGGAATAATGCCACTCTGAACATTTGTGCACACGTTTCTATGTGGACATATGTTTGCATTTCTCTCGGGCAGACCAGGCGTGGAATCTCCCAGCCCTGCTTTTAACATGCAGTTAAAAGTTTACCGAAGAGCCTCGCCGTGAAGCCAACATCTGGCTGCTCCTGGGCTGTTTCCAGGGAATTTTATCAATTCAGCCAGACTCCATTCACGGGTGGGTCATCTGGCCCAGCCCCTCCCACTTGGGGGCCTGGGATCCTCTCATTCCTGCACTCCACAGTGCTGTCTGGGCCAGCATGATGATAAATGCATTCTGCTTTAAAGCAGATACTTCACAAATCATAACTTACAGATGCTCCAGAACTTTCATGTGGGAAAGACAAATGAGACTTCTGCTGTCTGACTCCGGAGCCACTGAGGACAGGAAGCCATGGCCAGGAACCTGACAAGCCCTGGATATACGTCTCTCCCTAATGAATGCAAGCGCAAATGTAACAGAAAGGGAAGGGTCTGCCTGTCTTTGTAGACCTGCCATTCACTTCCAGTCATTGTCTTCCCTTCCCAGCAAATGTGAAAGTTCCTTGAGGTCAGGGATGTAACGCACAGCCCCTAAGATCCTCTCCCACTCAATCTATTCCCTTCAGGCCCATCCTACCAGCCCTTGTGGAGGGCCTACTATGTGCCTGGCACTATGCGAGGCGTTGACACTAGGCAGAAATGGGGGCTGGATTCAAGACGGTTAGACAGGACACAACAACAGACAAGATACCTTGACTCAACCCCTTATCTCCTGCTGCTTCCCAGGAGGAAGCGAGATCAAGACATCCCGGCGGGGTGTGGGTGCATTTCTGTCTGCAGGCAGGGAAGTGAACCAGCTCACCCTGCGGGGCCCCCAAGGATTCCAGGGTCTGAGGCTGCATGAGGAACAAAGAACTCTGTGTGTGTCCAGGGGAGAGCTCGCTGACCTGATTCATTAAAACAAACTCCCCAGGGTCCAACAAGCAGACAGCTTGCCAGGAGCAGGCATGTCTCTCTCCCCCAACTTGGTTCCGATCCTTATCTTCTCAAACCCCAACGCTTGCGAAAACTCCCTGCTCCAAGCCAGCACACCAAACGGATGAGCTAGAGGCCCTGCTGTCGATCAGGACCCAGCTCAGCCACCTGGGGAGAGTTACGGTCAAGGTCTCTGCGCTCACATTGCCTGGAGTGCATGACCTTGGGCAAGTCAGCTGACCTCTCTGTGAGTCAGTTTCTTCATCTGGAAAATGGGATGATAACAGGATAGTTATGAGGATTAAATCCGTTAATATGTACCTGGCATGTTCTAAGCACTGAAGATGTATTAGCTGCTATGATTTTTGTTATCACCAGTGACTACTCTTACCCCCATCCTACCTTACCAATCAATCTTGCCTGCCACCACGTCCCAGCACAAGCCCTGCATGCCAAGGCATCTGGGCTGCTCATTTGTCCCCAAACATGCACGAATGAGTAGCCTAGAATCTTCTTAGGTGCCTGGAATGCCCTGCCTTTCAGTTTTCTGAACCCCAGATCAAGGGCACTCTCTCCCTAATCCTACAGACCTGGTCCTTCCTCTAGATCCCCTTCCTGAACAGCGCAAGAAACCACCAGGGGAAAGAACCACCCCGTGGCTGCTCTTCCGGCACCATGAGTGATGTACCATGCCCAAGCCCTGGGATCGCCAGCCATGCACCATGAAGGAAGGCTCTCAGTTTCTCTAGCAGCAACGGGTTTCTAAACGGATAGCCTTGTTTGCCACCATCCAGCTGTCTGGCCCTCGGCAAGCTACATCACCTCCCTACGTGTTGTTTGCCCATCTGTAAAATGGATCTAACCAGAGTGCACACCTCACAGGGTTGCCGAGAGGGTAAAAGGAGGGAAAATGTCTGTAAAGCACTTAGCACAGTGAGACACGCACCAAACTCTCCAACGTCTCAGCTGGTAGCAATAACAGTAGCAGTGGAACCGTGAGAGGAGGGGATCCCGCCAAGGATCAAACTCAGTGTCATGAGCTATAGTCCAACTCGACAATCAACCGAGTCCTCCACGGAAGAGTTACTCACGGCCTGGTAGCTACTTACGCTGTCTCGCTCCTCCCACCAGACTGGAAGCGCCATGCATCTCATTCATCTCTGCATCTCCGCATTCAACATGGCGAGTAGCATATGGCAGAAGGTAATAAATCTTCGTTGAACGGAGCAGAATTAGTTCAATACTTGTAAGTACATTTCATCTTTGCTACCAGAGTGTAAGTTCTTTAAGAGTGAGGCCCACGTCTTGCTCGAGTAAAGATTTAATAAATGAGTGATGGAAAAATCCCAAACCAAGACACAGGTGTCTCCGACTCAGCTCAGTCACTGACCAGCTGTGCAATCCCAGAAAAATCACTTAACACTTCTGTGCCTTGTTTGTCCCGCCTCAAGGATGAGAAGTTTGGACCACGTGTTTGCCGACGCCCCATACACTCTGACACTGGGTTTGGGCCCTAGCTGTAACACGGTACCTCAGCCACCATGCGCATGAGGCCCACACACATCCTGCCTTGTTAATCTGCCTCCCTAATCTGCAGTTTTCCAGCAAGAGGCTATGAATAACCCTGGACCGGTGCTTACAACACCCATTTTTGGTCAAATCACTTGACTTGGTAGGCAAGGACGCCCCATCACCCAAGCTAATGCTCTGGTGGCTGGAGGCACCGTGGCAAGCTGGGGGGCTGGGTGCTACTCTGCCCACGGGTCCTGATACTCCCATCCCAGACCCCTCCCAGGGACCTTACCTCCAGCCGACACCACACCACATACTGCTCCTAAGAGATAACCTGGTACAGGGAGGAAGTTGAACCTGGCCCTTGACATTGAGGGGATCACATGACACCTCTCCCCCAAAAGTTGTGTTTTGGGTTTTGATTTTTTTGGCAGTGCTTCGTGTGACCTGAAGGTCTAGGGAGTTCGGCTCGAAGAAAATGCATGCCATATTATGACCCCAGAGGCTCACCCAACAGTCCTGCCCAAAACTGTATCAAAACAAAAGTTGTGCAATAAACGAGGCCCAAATTCAAGACTTTGGAAACACGTTCAGATCCTATCTGAATCTGGCTGATTGCCTCACCTTCCTATGGACACACCTCCCTAATTAACCTAGCATTTACTCTAATTACTCTGAGAAGTTGATTCTTTCCTCTACCTCTCTCTGCATGACACAATGCATCGTACTCCTCTGATGGTCTTAAAATCTAAATGAAACGAGAAAAAAAAAATCTGCTAAAAGGAGGAACTAAATGGGTTAATTTCCCCTTTTGAGGCTTTATATCGATTATTTTATCCAATTCTCACAAATCCATAAAATTGGTAGTATTCGTAGTTCATTTTACAGATGAGGAAGCTGAGGTTTCAACAAGATACATAGCTTGCCCAAAGTCACAAAGCCAGAAAGGGCTAGCCCAAGGATTTGGATGTAAGCCAGGGCTCTGAGCCTTTCCGCGAGAGTACCTCATTGTTGGGCTTGTTAATCTCTGGCACAAGCTGCTGTGAGTTCTTGTCTCACGGGCATGCTTAAACAGAGGCTGCAAGACCACAGGAGGACGCCTGGACCATGCACAAGGCTAGAGCAGCTGACTCCAAGCTCCTAATTCTGCAACCCTCTTCAAAACTGCCTTTCACAGAACACAGATGATGATGCTGTATTATGTCTGTTTTATTCAGAAGGCCTTTCTAGATGTGCAATGAAAAACCACAATGCCCTCAATTTTTAGAAACTTGTCTCCTCTCTGAGCAGGGCCGCTATTTCATAGCATTTCTTGCAGCCAGATACCCAGCATCCAACCACGGCCATTCACATTGGCAGAGCAGGTTAGAATCGCTGCACCTCTTGAGAGATGCTGTAGAAGGCATCGGTGCAAATGAAAATAAAGTAACACTTCAGAATTTTCCCCAAAGCTCGAAAAGGCAGAATTAAGACAGTGCTCTTTTAATTCTCCTCTGCTGCACCTTCAAAGCAAGTCGTGGAGGCTTAATGCATCATTGGAACCAGAAGAAGACTCAAAGTTTATGCTTGAGACAAAAATTTCATGCTGCTCTTGACAGATTCTGAGTCACCAGGCATTGTATGGACAAGAACAACTTGCTGACCAATTTTTTGTGTTTGTTTGTTTGGTGTTATTTTCTGTTCAGTCAGGCACAGGAAATTTTCCACTTGACAATTCCTGTTTCTCACTTAAATCCTTACACCATCTGTGAGCAGTGTGCTCAGCAGGGGGAGGACCCAGGGCCAAGGAGGACTTCCCTTCCCCAAACCCCAGTTTTCCCATCTGTTTAATGCAAGGTTTTCACCAGAGACTCTTGCTAACACCCTGAGCTTAGACAGCAAGGGGAAAGCTGTCCTGTGAGTGAACGAAGCAGTTTGGGGATTGCCGGTTTCTGGGCTGGGGTCTGCTGCCAGCTTCAAAATCTTTACATAATTTGGGGGTAAAACGAGATATAGCTGAAATTCACAGCACAATGGGAAACTGAACCAGAGCTGGACAATAACACAGCGGGACTTCAGTCTTGCAACTGAGAAATAAGCCTCTGCCGTTCTCAGGGCGCCCCCTACTGGCCGTTCTACTAAATTCTGCCGGAATGTTCAGAGTTTCTGGAAATAGAGAAAGACATTCACCAAAAGGCAAGCCCCTTTTACTCTAACCTAGTCTGTGGATCAGACAGAAGAACGCCTGACAGCAAGCCCCACTGAAGCTCACAAAGGCATCTCCCGTAAAACAAGGTTTCATTCTTTCAAACAATGAGGCAGCCCCCCGGCGTTCAGACATCGGGGTCCCTACACAGAACCCAGACACACCCTTACCACTCAGCAACCCCTCACATTCTCACATCCTCAACCTGCAGCCTGAACCGCGTCTGTTTTTCATTATTCTGCTTCCCAACTTCCCAGCGCGATTCTTCAACAGCTATTAAGACAACATGAGCCAGGAGCTAAGCTTAGTTCTTGCTTATTCAACATCCAGCCTGGGGAATATCACCTCAGAAGAAAAGCATGAATGAAGTGCACGTTTCTCAGCCTCTTCTACAAACCTGAAAACGCCTTCATCAGTACAACCATCTTCTCCCTAAAATGCTCAGCCTACAAAAATGGCACCTGCCCAGAGTGAATTCTCAACTACTGGCTTGCTGTAGGATTTGTTTATTACAGAAGAGGCTTTAAAAAAAAAAAAAAAAAGGATGACTTCTCAATTTTACAATTAATCAATAATAGACTTTTAAAGTTACAGTATAAAGCTGCATCAACCCAAACATCAAATCTGAGAAGTGAGGAGGTTATCCAGGTACCCAGATAGGTGAGAATTGAACTTTGCTCACTGATACCCCACTTTTTTCACATAACTGTCCCTGTGCAAACGCAAAAGAAGAATGTCAATATCAACTTACCACTTTATTTGACAGTTCATTTGCTAAGTTTATAAGCCACCCTGGGCTCCAAAACGCCCCCAAAAGTACACACAAGGTGTCCCATAATTGGTTTCTGACTGAGGCCCTAAATTGATTAAAATACATCTGACCTGCTTCAAATCAAAGAACCATGTTAATTTTCTGCCACACACCACACAAAATCTTTCTGCAACCGTCAGTCACTTTGAACCCAACTCTCTAGCCACAGGCAGTGTGGATTTCAAGGGCCTGCTCTGCAGAAAGGAAAATGACAACAGACCAAGGCTGGGACGATGCAGAGAGACCCCAAGGCACTCAAAGCATTCCTTGGAGGTGTGCAAACGGGCTGGGATCCTGGCAGGGTCTCAGCTGCCACACGGACAGCTGGACCAGACCCCTTAAGCAGGTAGCCCTGCAGCCAGTACCCCAAACGCACCGAGTCTGCTGCAACTCAGCCCAGTGTTCTGTAAGGTTACCAACGCCCTGGACGTTTCCGTCCTCCCAGAAGCCACGGCGCAAACTGTCACGATCCTCAGGCTTGCAGGAGCCTTTACGTTTTGCTCTAACTTTCTCTCTTAAAACAAGCAGGAGCCCACCCTCCCTGGGAACCATAGCTGCACCGGGGTGATGTCTGACTGGGAGGACGCAGCGGGTCGTGGGTAGATGGGTGGGAGAGAGGCAGGGACGCCTAGAAGGCATGAGACTCGAGGGACCAGCTCTGAGCTGAGGATGCAGGTCTTTTTGGAACTATGGAAATGAGGCGTTCGGGGCACGGTCTGAATGTGTGCCCGCGAGAGGGACCCCGACGTTCCCAGCGCTGCCAAGTGTTTGCAAATCCCAAAACACTACTTTGCTGCTGGGATTAAATTTTTTTTTAAAAAAAAAAACCCAAAATATGTGCAGACAGGATGTAACAAGTGTTTCG
>CAUYQG010215784.1:0-11126 GCA_963574415.1 Tarsius wallacei | reverse complement strand
CTTTATGCTTTTTTGGAGACAGGGTGTCACTCCATTGCCCAGACTAGAGTGCAATGGTACAATCATAGCTCACTGTAACCTCCAACTCCTGGGCTCAAGCTATCCTCCCACCTCAGCTTCCTAATTAGCTAGGACTACAGGCATGTGATACTAAGTTTGGCTAATTTTTTGATTTTTTGTAAAGATGGGGTTCTCGCTGTGTTACCCAGGCTTGTCTTGAACTCCTGAGCTCAAATAATCCTTCCTGGTCTCCCAGAGTGCCAGGATTAAAAGAGTGAGCCACCACCCCTGGCCAGAAAAAGAATTGTTAGTACAAAAGAATGTTCTTAAATTTAAAAAAAAGGAAGAAGAGAAAAAGTTGTGTATTTAATGAATTTTTCAAACGACTTTTCTGCTGCTTATTATTTTTTATTTATTTACGGAGAGACAGGGCCTTGCTTTGTCACTCAAGTTGGAGTATAATGGTACAGTCATAGCTCACTGTAACCTCCAACTCCTGGGTTCAAGCGATCCTCCCACCTTAGTCTCTTGAGTAGCTGGGACTATAGACTATACAACCATGCCTTGGCCTCCCAAGTCGCTGGGATTATAGGCATGAATCACCATGCCCAACCATTATTTTTAATCTTTTATAGATATTTTAAGTTCCATAGTTGATGGTTTTTGTCTTAGCTCATCTGTACCCTATGGCTTTGGAATTTATTATGCTGTGGGTTAATATAGGCCTTTACAATAACATCAGTTGTGTCTTAGAATTTTAAATATATCAGGCAGTAATGATTTTTATTCTTTATTATTTTAATTGAGAAGTCAGGAACAATAAATTATCTTCAACTATATCAGTTTCAAGCATTTAAAAAACATTTTTAAGAGTATGGGTGTTGCAGCTGTTGCACTGTTGTTTAAACATTATTTCTCACGCTGTGCCTAATGGATTTAATTATGGTTCACACAGTTGTTTCTTTATTGTCTCTTCAGATGGAGAACTATACAGATACATTGTAAACCACCCTGAGAACATGTTATTAGTCTGTCTCTGCTGATGAAGGTATTTTCAAATTATGTTGTAAAGTCCCCTGCAAATAAATTCCATTAAGCACTGGCTTTCTCTTGTAGTTCCCTAATCATAGTTACTTATCTGGATTATGTACAACAGAAAGCTAACATATCCAAACTAAAAGGCCTTATTGTGACAACATCCAAAGGTTGGCAGTAGTGACGAGTCTACAATTCATTTAACATTGAGAAGAACCAATCAAAAATATTCATTGTTTTGGCTGATGGTAGGGAAAAAAGAAAAATAATTTTTAAAAACGATTTCTTCAACTCTTATCCAAGCCATACTTGCCCCTATTGAGCGCATACTTTAATTGAAGACACTATCACAAATTAAGTAAATTTTAATAAAAGCCAAAATCTGACTTTTAGTATATTAGTTGTTTGGGGGAATGGAAAAAATATCTGGAATAAGGTGTGAAAGCATAGGTGGTTGAACATGAGAAAATAATATGAGCAAAGAGATGAGGGGGTAGGAGTGGGTTGAAAGTGACACATATGGAAGTGCCGTGGGAAAACCAGTCCACTTAAGAGGTACAGTTGCATATTTGAAAGCAGTAAGTAGGTAATAGGAGGGAAAAATAGAACTGGTGAGACAGAATAGCATGAATAGCATGGTGCAGTTTGACCTTGACACAGTGGACAGCCATAAGATTTTTTAAAAACATGTTTTATTTATAATGCATGCCCTCCAGACTTCCAAAATGAAATTTAAAAGGTACAAAAAGATATTTTATGAAAAGTAAATCTGCCTTGTAATAGAGCCTAACAAACTTATTTAAAAAATTATATTAAGAGCAAAGATCCAAGAATAGCTGAGAAATTTCAGAAGTAGGAGGAGGAGAGGGCAGGGGAGATGAGGAGGGGAGAGGGAGGGAGAACTTGCCTTATCAGATTACAAGACTCACTATAATCTTTGTAATTAAAACAGTCTGGTGTTGATACAGAGATAGAAAATTGAAAAAAACAGAGAGCCTAGAAATTGCGTATATTTGAACTCTTGATTTATGACAAAATGAGTATTGCAGATCACTGAGGAAACAGTGCTGGTAGAGTTAGTTATCTATATGAAGAAAAAATGGATCCCTACCTCATGCCATACAAAAAAAACTACTTTTAGGGGAAAATCATACAATTTAGAAGAAAACATAGGACTTTTCTGACCTAAGGAAGAGAGAATCTCTTAAACAAGATACAAACAACATGAGTTATAAAGAAGATTGATAAATTTGTCTACAATAAGTGACATCATATAGAAAGTGAGGAGATAAGCCACAAACTGGAAGGACATTTATTTGAAGTGCCTATAACCAACAAAGAACTAGTCATTTGGAACAATTCAAGAACTCCTACAAATCAATGAGAAAATAATATAACTTAATTGAAAACTGAGCAATAGAAACAAACAAGCATTTCACAGAAGAGAAAATAAGAAGGGCCAATAAACATAGAAAAGTTCAGTCCCACTAGTAACCAGGAAAATGCAAATCAAAACCAATGAGATGCCATTTTCCACTCCACTAGATTGTAAAAATTAAGAAGTATGAAAATGTGTTGGAAGTGACGTGTTTTAGACATTGCTGGCACTACTGGTAAAATAGGATTACCATTTTGGAGAACACTGTTATAATGTGGAAGTCACATGACTTACTATATTTCTGAATATTTCCTCAAAAATTTCTTGCACATATATACCAGAGGAATGTACATATAAGAATGTTCATACCAGCAGTTCAGAGTAGCAAAAACCTGCACATAACTCAATGGTCTCGTGCTATGGTTTTATGGTTTGAATGTTTGTTTCCCCCCCAGAATTCATATATTGAAATCTTAACCTCAAAGGTGATGGTATCAGGAGGTGGGGATTTGGGGAGATGATTCAGTCATGAGAGAGCTAACTAGTCCCTCCTTTCTACCATGTGGGGTTATGGTGAAAAGACAGCCATCTGTAACCAGAAATGGACCCTTCCAGACACCTTAATCTTGGACTTCTCAGTCTCCAGACTGTGAGAAATAAGTTTCTGTTGTTTATAAATTACCCAGTCTGCAGCCCAAACAGACTAAGACATTTGGTGACAAAAGAATAAATAAATTCATATGGTCACACAGTAGAATATTACATGACAGCAGTAATGAATGAACTACAGATACTTTAAAAAAATGGATGAATCTTAGAAACATGATGTGTGAAAATTGCAGAAAACAGTTTACAGCATACTATATATGAAGCTCAAAAACAAACAAAACCGATTATCTGTTTTAGTCATATATATGTGATTTTAAAAATTCTAAAACCTATGGAAATGATAAATATTAAAGTCAGATAAGGGTTACTTCTAGGGTGTGGAACAGGGACATGAGGCAGGAAAGGAACACAGGGGTCGATACAGTACTTTTAAAAATTTTCTAGGGTTTTTTTTTTTTTTTTAACAATTTGGCAATTTCTAAAAGATCGAAAAATCGACTTCCCATACGACCCAGCAATCCCTCTTCTGGGAATATACCCGGAGGAACTCAAATCACTCTATGGAAAAGATACCTGCACATGCATGTTTATTGCAGAACTATTCATAATAGCAAAAACATGGAACCAACCGTGCTGCCCATTGAAAGTGGACTGGATAAAGAAAATGTGGTACATATACATGATGGAATATTACGCAGCCATAAAGAAAAAAAAATTATGGACTTGGCAGCAACTTGGATGAATTTAGAGTCTATCATACTCGGTGATCTATCACAGAAACAAAGAACTGAGTACCACATGTTCTCATTCATAAGCAGATCCTGAGCATTTATCATGATACTATAAGAAAGGGATTGGCAGTAGTGAGACACTGCCGGGGGAGGGGGGCACATAACATCAATAAGGATACCCAAACTTTGCCTGCATGATGACCACTTACGTACCTAACCCTGAATTGTACCCCACATCTTTAAAATAAAAATAATAATTTTTTTAAAACCTCCTGGGTTTTTTCTTTTTAAGTTGGTAGGGCGAGTAGGGGTCATGGATATTGTTTGGTTTTTAACTCACTTGTACATATTTTTGTGTGTGTATGAAATATAACCTTAAAAATACCACTCAGAGTCATTTGTATACCCTCCTTCTCACACAACCACCGATTTCCCTTCTGTAGATGCTTGTAAAGTAAATTATGGAGCATCTACATAATGGAGTATAAATGCAGCTACTTAGTGAGACCTACCTCCCTCTCCTTTTTAAAATTTTTACTTTTTAATAGGGACATGTCTTGCTGTGTTGCCTAGGCTGATCGTGAACTCCTGGGCTCAAGCAATCCTCCAGCCTCAGTCTCCTAAAGCGCTAGGATACAGGTGTGAGCCATCATGTCTGGCCTCTTTCTTTAAAAAAGTGGGAGGCGGGGGCTGGGCATGGTGGCTCATACCCATAATCCCAGCACTTTGGGAGGCTGAGGCAGGAGGTTTGCTTGAGCCCAGGAATTCAAAACCAACTTGGGCAGCATAGCGAGGCCTTGTCTCTACAAAAACTAAAAACAGCTGGACATGGTGGCACACGTCTCTAGTCCCAGCTTCTAAGGAGGCTGAAGCAGGAGGATCACGTAAGCCCAGAGGATCAAGGCTGTAGTGAGCCGTGATTGTGCCACTGCACTCCAGTGTGGGCAACAGAGTAGGACTTCAACTCAAAAAAAGAAAACAAACGAGCAAAAGGAGAATATCTCCAAACATTGTGAAACAGAATGATTACGGAGTCATTTTTATTTTTTTATTTATTCATTTATTTTTTGAGTTGGGGGTCTCACTCTGTCACCCAGGTTGCAGTGCAGTGGCACAATCACAGCTCACCACAGCCTTGACCTCCTGGGCTCAGGTGATCCTCCAGACTCAGCCTCCTGAGTAGCTGGGACTACAAGCACACACCACCACGCACGGCTAATCTGTTGATTTTTTTTTTTTTTTTTTTTGTAGTGGCAAGTTCTTACTATGTTGCTCAGGCTGGTCTCTCTTCAGCACAAGCGATACTCCCACCTTGGCCTCTTAAAGTGCTGGTATTAAAGGCATGAGCTACTGCGCCCAGCCAGTTATATTGTTGTGAGGAAAAACATGTTTTGTGGAATGTTACAAGTTTCATTAAAACATGTACACACACATATTTGTGTATTGCATGCATCAACTATCTCTATAGGTTACCAAGAAACTGGCACTCATAAGTTCTTGACTCTGGTTATGAAACTAAAAAAAAAAAGAAAAATTTAAAAAAGTTTGTTGTCCAGGTGCAATGGTTCAAACCTGTAATCCCAGCATTTTGGGAGGCCGAGGTGAGGGGATAGCCTGAGCCCACAGGTTCAAGAACAGCCTGGGCAACTTGGCGAGACCTCATCTCTACAATAAATCAAAAAACTAGTCAGGCGTAGTAGTGCACACCTGTAGTTTCAGCTATTTGGAAGGCAGAGGCAGAAGGATCACTGGAGCCCAGTAGGTCGACTCTGGGGTGGCTGTGAGCATGCCACTGCACTCCAGCCTGGGTGATAGAGTGAGACTCCAACTAAAAAAAAAAAAGTTTGTCTTCTAATGTGTCCTAATTAGCTATGCCAATAATACCCTCCTAACTGGATATTCCAAGTAAATGTACTTTTAAGGCAGAAAATAGATATTATAAGATTTTTTCTCTTGACATCTATAATTAAATTTAATGAAAATATTTCACCTTTGTTTGTGCTGCTGTAACAAAATACCATAGACTGCATAGTTCACAAACAACAGAAATTTATTTCTCACAGCTTTGGAGACCGGGAAGTCCAAGATCAAAGTGCCAGCAAATTCAGTGTCTGGTGAAGCCTAGTCTGTGCTTCAAAACTGTATCCTCACACGGCAGAAGGGGAAGGTGGTGACCAAGCTCCCTCGGGCCTCTTTTATAAAATCCCTAATCTCATTCAGAGCCCTTCTAACCTAATCATCTCCCAAAAGTCCTACCTCTTAATACCACCATGGAGATTGGGTTTCAACATAAATAAGAACTTTGGGAGAGCACATTCAGACCAGAGCATGCTATAAACTTTTTTTTCTATTCATTTACATTATGATGTGAATTTTTACATATTTATAGTGTTGGATTGTTGATTTTTATTAAGTTGTCCCATCAATATTGACATACCCATATTTTTACTGATTTTTAGTAGAAACGGCAGGTATTCTGACATGAGTCCTATCCACTTTTTTTTCTTTCCCACCTCTCATCCTCCTTTCTTCCACAATTTTACCATCTTCTTGCAGTTGTTCTTTTTGCCAAAATGAGGCCAGGAGCTAGTGGTGTGCGGGCATATTGACTGTAGTGTATGCGACTTTTTGCTGTCCTGCCTGTGTTCGTGAGCCTCTAATGGAGTCATCACTCTCAACAGGACAGATCGATTACTTCTTGTTGCAATACCTAAGTCTTTGGACACCGTTTGTTCTTTACATCATTTATGGGATTCAGATATGCACTTGAAGTTTTTTCTCTCATCCCACAGGGATTTTCTAAACTTGTGTTATTTCCTGTGGCCCAGAGATTGTTTCATTTTCCTGCAAGAGGGGGAAAAAGGATCTAAATGCTTCCTGTGATTGCATAAAGTTTATTTTAGGAACTAAAATCTGTGGTATTCCCCTTATCCCCCCATTGCCATTTTCCTAACTGAAAAATCTGTAGGGAATATTGGGTGATGTTTACTTCTTTGCACCAAGGAAATGTTTCTCATGCTGACTAGGGAGTTTTAAAATAAATATTCTGTGACCCTCTATTTGAAAGTCCAGGTCTGATGTATTTTGTGGAGAAAGAACAAAACATTGCTCTGAATTTCTCTCCTTTCTCAACTTGTTAGCATTCAGACTGTTGCTGAAACAGTTAGCATTGTTAATATCTCTCTACACTAACCAGTTTTTGTAAGTAGTATATACAAAATCACCATTAAACAAGAGTATCAAAACCCATTATGAGCTTGTATGTCTTTTTATGATGAGAAAAGTTTTTGCTGTCTTGAGTTTGCAAGAATAGTAATCATTTTCTGTTGAATCAGGTCTTTTCTAGGGGGGACTTTTCATATAATAATCTTTTTGTGTCTATCTAAGACTTCTAATTAATTAATTTACAATGAATTATCAGAATGAAGATTCGTAATAACCACTTCTTGTTAGAAAAGGATAGGACACAGGAATTCTTTAGTCAAGTTGCTTTTGATAAAACGAAGTATTGAAAGGATAGGAAATATTCCATCTAAGCATTTAAGCTGGAACCTGTGTAACCCACTTTTATTTCTGAATGATGGCTTTATTTTCATGCTTTTTAGAATTTTTTGGTGTCCTGAGCTTTTAGAAACAAGTGTGTATATGACTTACTTGCACATTTTCTAATAGCACACAAGCATTTTCCAAATGCAAAATAGGTGCTACTACTTCACTTTGGTTTCACTTCACAACTCTTAATAAAAACCCTCGTTGCAAACTAATTTTCCTTGACAGTTCATAGCAACCCTAACATGCTAGTATTAGCAAGTTATCAGTTTCCATATAGATAAGAGGATTAGTTACCATTCCCAAAATTGGTTTGCAGAAGGGGGAGGGGTTGATTTCCTGATGATATGAGAGACTAGCTTGTGGGAATAATTTTCTCTTTGTATCTGTGTTTGAAAGTGCCTTACCAACATCAATTTTTTCTCTATATGTTTTCATTTATTGGTAAGCCTAAGGGATACATTTTTTCAGGTAGAAGAAACAGGTTTGGAGAGTTCAATACATTTGCCTAGCTAAGATCATCAAAGGAAAATTCTCACAAAGTCATGACAAGCCTTTATTAGCTGGAACAGTCCACAGTATTAAGTGGATATAGATGTGGATAAGAGTCAACACACGTTGCCCTACGTAATCCATCAGAATTTCCCTGCTTTACTTTTTAGAGAACTAGATATGAATTTGAAGGGAAATTTTAATTCAAACAGCTATCCCATATAGATGAGAATAAATTTAAGTGGCATTCTTGTTGACTTAAATATTAATAAAGAATATAATTTTGACTTATTTATTTATTTACTGTTTCCTTCCTCTGAAATATTTGTTTAATTTTCTAGCTTTAAATAAATATTTGCTTTCATCTACTCCATTGCTCCTGAGTATCTGGTTTTGATAATGGTAGTTGGAGGACATTCTCAAGAGAGGTTGGCATCTGGGAGACATGAAGAGTTTACTTCTTGGTTTCCCCACTGTGGAAGGTAGTAGAGAGGAAGTTTGGAGTGCTTGAAGTGATTAAATTTGCTGGGCCATCTGGTCATCAAGAAAAGGCTGTGTTTTCAATTTCACAGTGAATGAGAAGTTTATTAAGGAAGGAGAGCACGTAGCTTAAGGAAGAAAGGAATCCCACACTTTATTTCTTCCAGGAAGAGCTTCAGTTTGCTTGACTGTAAAAAGAAGGGTCACCTGTGGAAGACTGACTGTAAGTGGAACTAGGAGACAGCTAGACTGTTGTCTCCATTGCTAAGGAGAACTTGGAGACCGTGGTTGGGAAGATGAACACACACACAAGGGTAGCCACTTGCCGTGGAGTTGATCCAGCCCATCACGTCTCTCCCCACTCCCATACAGTTACTGTAAAGGAAAGAAAATGAGTCAAAGAGGTGAGTTTTACTCAGGCCAAGGAAAAAAATCAGAACGTCTGTTTCCTTGAAGTTTACTGCCTGAGTCTATGATCCAGGTATCAGATAGAAAGCCATGAATCAAGTGTAATTGATCAGCATCCATCCACTCATCTATTTATTGAACTACCGCATGCTTTAAACGTTAAAACCAAGCTGATGTTTTATTTACCACTTTTAAAAGAAGGCACTACATTTCAGAGAAGCTGTAAGAAAATCAAGACTAGTAAAATAAGTCAATGCAAAAAGCATATATTACACTAAACATTGAAATTGGAGCCGGGTTCGGTGGCTCAGCCTGTAATCCCGCGCTTTGGGAGGCTGAGGTGAGTGGATTGCCTGAGCCCGCGGGTTCGAGACCCGCCCGGGAAACTTGGTGAGACCTCATCTCTACAATAAATCAAAGAAATTAGCTGGGCGTGGTAGTGCACGCCTGTAGTTCCAGCTACTTGGAAGGCTGAGGCGGAAGGATCGCCGGAGCCCAGCAGGTCGAGGCTGCGGTGGCCGTGAGCGTGCCATTGCACTCCAGTCTGGGCGACAGAGTGAGACTCCAACTCAAAACAAACAAACAAAAGAACAAACCAAAGAAATTGGAAGTCTGGCAGAGAGGATGGCAATGGACAAGGGTATGCAACAAACGAAGAGCTTGGAGGTGAGGCCACTTGCTGCCACTGGCTGCAGGCTCATCACCATCTTTGCAAGTAATTAATATAATTGTCTGGTGCTACCTTCTTGCTTGGGGGAAGTCAATCTTTTATTCTGTTCAGGTCTTCAACTGATTGTATGAGGCCCACCCACATTATGGGGGGAAATCTGTGTTACTCAAAGTCCACTGATTTAAGTGTTAATCTCATCCCAACCAGCCAGGTTGATAGACAAAATTAACCATTACTTTCTTTTCCAAACTATACCTATACAGTGAGTGATTTCATGTGCTTTTCCCTTACCTTGTTGTGTAAATACTACATCTGCTTTGTTAATTAAGACCAAAGCTTGTATCACTCCTGCTGTCTGTTTCCTCTTCTCCTGAAACTGTTTGGTGCTGAAACAAAGCACAAACCCAAGTGTAATGGTGCTACAACAAATGTGTGGTCTCTAGTTTCAACTGGACTCACAGGGTTGCTGAGAAAGTGCTTGTGAGTCCCTGGTCAACTCCCTCTTCATTCCCACAGAGTTTATTTTAAGCCTATACAGTTCTGTGACATCCTTGACCCTCCCTCCCTCCCACCCCCTTCTGTGTCTTTCTCTCTCAGCAGTTGGACTTAGCTGTTACTGCACAGTGAAAATTGTGATCTTGGGCATGTACCACCTCAATTTGCTGCTCTTCCTCCATGCCCAAACCATGTGAGTAATCTTGGCTTGCCTACATCCAAGAGTGTTAGCAGCAGATTAAAAGCCCAAGAGGCATTTACATTTTGTCTTCACAGTCCAGAGCAACTCTTTGTTTTCTCAGTTTTCACTTCCCTGGTGCCTTGATTCCTTGCCCCATTTTCGCATTTTCTACTTCCCATTTTCCACCTTGTTTCCTCTGTCACTGTCTCAGTTTGAACTCAGCATGCTAGCTTTGATCTTCAGACTCCCCCAGGCCTCTTGTTCTGGTGGTTGCTCTCCTCAAGGAGGCAGGGAGTGCCAGTGACTGGAGGGGCCTGCATTCAATTCCAATATCTGTAGCTCTGATGTAGGATTCTGTGGTTAACATGGGCCTGTTCAGAACCGCAGAGTTCCTAAGAACTTTGGTGGCCCCACGTCTATGTGACACCCTGCAGTTCTCACTACCAGCCTCTCAGCAGCCAGCCAATGCTTGCAGCAATTACAAATATCCAAGAGGACTTCCTGATAGCCTATAGTGTATCAAGAAGCTGTACAAAAGAGAAGTTCAATCAGTTCTGGTCTTTGTGGAGTGGGTACCACAGTTCAGATCTCCTCCAGACACACATGCTCTACCCATATGGGCCAGAAATGATTAGCTCACTATCTAGGCCTTTTTGAAGGGCAGAGGCCATTACCATCTGCCTCCTGACTTCTCCTGTCCCCTCCCTGGTAGTCTGTTCCATCTTTCAACTTGCCTCACCTGCTAAATGTCTTCTTTCAACTCCTATGTCTGGCCCAACAACTCAAGGTGAGGAACCTAACTAGTATTTAGAAAGTGGAAGCTGGGCTCGGTGGCTCAGCCTGTAATCCAGCACCTTGGGAGGCTGAGGTGAGTGGATTGCCTGAGCCCGCGGGTTCAAGACTCGCCTGGGCAACTTGGCAAGACCTCATCTCTACAATAAATCAAAAACTAGCTGGGTGTGGTAGCACGCGCCTGTAGTTCCAGCTACTTGGAAGGCTGAGGTGGAAGGATTGCCAGAGCCCAGAGCCCAGCAGGTTGAGGCTGCGGTGGCTGGGAGCGGCCACTGCACTCCAATCTGGGCGACAGAGTGAGACTCC
>CAUYQG010215783.1:0-16210 GCA_963574415.1 Tarsius wallacei | reverse complement strand
GCTTTATTTTGCCTCCTAGCCATTGCACGTAGTTTTCTCTGCAGAATCATTCCACCGAGCTGTTCTAGGTTAGCACCTTCTCACCCTTAATTCCATATCTTAGATGCCATTTTTCCCAAGGAGTCATTCCTGACACCCTTTCTTTTTTTTTTTTTTTTTTTTTTTTTTTGTTGGTGTCTCACTCTGTCGCCCAGACTGGAGTGCAGTGGCCACTCCCGGCCACCGCAGCCTCGACCTGCTGGGCTCCGGCGATCCTTCTGCCTCAGCCTTCCAAGTAGCTGGAACTACAGGCGCGCGACCATGCACGGCTAATTTTTTGATTGATTGTAGAGATGAGGTCTTGCCAAGTTGCCCAGGCGGGTCTTGAACCCGCGGGCTCAGGCAATCCACTCACCTCAGCCTCCCAAGGTGCGGGATTACAGGCTGAGCCACCGAGCCCGGCAAGAAATATATTTTATAATGATAGTTAGTACAAATGATAAACAGATTGGGAGTATGGGGCAGAGAAGGTTGATGAAAGTTTCCAAAACTAAAATTGGTAAACTTGAAATGGCTGCTGTGAGGGGGGTAAATCTATAATGTACATTACAGAAGACAGAGATTCAGTGTTAAAAACTGTAGCCTGGTAGAAAATAGATATTTGGTGGCCAGAAAATAATACATAATGCGTATGAGATGAACAGATCACCTTTGCTTCCTGAGGAAAGTATAGAGGGAAAAAGTGAGCACTGGGGAAAGAGTCTGGCAGAGGAACACAAGTTAGAAAAGGTGACAGAGAAATAGAGAGATTTCATGGTGCTGAAAATTTAAGCTGGAACTAAAATCAAGGCAGTAATGACAGCCTATAAATAAGAGTGGGCATCTGACCATTTCAAAGAACGTTCTGCACTACATACTTTGTTAATACGGGTTAACACTAGATGCTGTCATGTTAAGTATACAAGTTGAAATATCTAGATAACCAACTAAAAAAATGTATAGCTTAAATTCTCAAATTAGAACAGAGGAAAGAATAAATCACTAAGCTAAATGTTCAACTCAGTGGTTAGGAAAAAGATAGGACAATCATAAAGTACAGGGAAGGAAAATAAAGAGCATAGAAACTGGTAAAGGAAAATAAAAGGATTCCAGAAAGAGTTTCTGGGGAAAAAAACAAATCCCAACACCAGACTTAGTGCATTAATTAAAAAAAATTTTTTTTTTAAATTTTAAAGATGTGGGGTATAATTCAGAGTTATGTGTACAAATGTTCATTATGCAGGTACCCTTGCTGACAGGTGTGCCTCTCCCACCACCCCAGCAGTTTCCCTCAACTGCCAACCCGCCCTTACCCCCCTCTCCTGGCAGTTTCCCACTATTGACAATCCCTTTCTTATAGTATTATGATAATTGTTCAAGGTCCACTTATGAGTGAGAACATATGGTACTCCGTTCTTTGTTTCTGTGATAGATCACGGAGTATGATCGACTCTAAATCCATCCCAAGTTGCTGCGAAGTCCGTATGTTTGACCTTCTTTATGGCTGCATAACATTCCACTGTATATATGTACCACATTTTTTTATCCAGTCCAGTTTCGATGGGCAGTACGGTTGGCTCCATGTTTTTGCTACTGAGAACAGAGCTACAATAAACATGCACGTGCAGGTATCCTTTTTGTAGAATGATTAGAGTTCCTCTGGATATATTCCCAATAGAGAAATTCCTGTGTCACATGGAAGGTCAATTTCTAGCTCTTTTAAAAATCACCCCACTGTTTTCCAAAGAGGTTGCACTAATTTGCATTCCCACCAGCAGTGTAGAACTGGTCCTTTTTCTCTGCATCCTCACCAGCATCTGCTGTTATTAATGATGGTTATTCTTACTGGGATTAGGTGGTATCTCAATGTAGTTTTGATTTGTATTTCTCTGATGATTAGTGAGGCTGAGCACTTTTTTCATGTGTCTGTTGGCTGCTCATATATCTTCTTTTGAGAAGTGTCTATTCATGTTTTTTGCCCACTTTTTAATGGAGCTGTTTTTTTTTTTCCTTTTGGCACTTTTGAGTTCCTTGTATATCCTAGATGTTAGGCCTTTGTCAGATATACAGTTGGCAAATATTTTTTCCCAATCTGAGGGCTGTCTCCTGCTCTCTTTCTGCCTTTGCAGAAGCTTGTCAGTTTGATGAGGTCCCTCTTGTCTATCTTATCTCTTATGGCATGGGCACTTGGGGTTTTGATCAGGAATTGGTTACCAGTTCCAATTTCCATAAGGGTGTCTCCTGTATTTTCTTATAGTTTGAGGTTTTACATTTAGGTCTTTGATCCATTTAGAGTTAATTTTTGTGTATGGTGATAGGTAGGGGTACTGTTTCAATCTTCTGCATGTGGTCAGCCAGTTTTCCCAGCATCATTTGCTGAATAGTTTCTCCTCTCCCCAATGCTTGTTGTTGGAGGTTTTGTCAAAGATGACTTGGCTGAGATATTGAGGCTTTGCTTCCAGAATCTCTACCCTGTTCCATTGGTCTATATGCCTGTTCTTATACCAATAGCAGGCTGCTTTGATTATTGTAGCCTTATAGTAAAGTTTGAAGTCTGAAAGTGTGATACCTCCTGCTCTGCTTCTTTTGCTAAGGATTGTTTTGTCTACTCGTAGTCATTTATATTTCCATATGAATTTCTGTATTGTCATTTCCAGGTCTGAGAAGAATAATGTTGGTAATTTAATGGGTTTTACATCAAATCTGTAGATTGCCTCAGGGAGGATGGACATCTTAACAATGTTGATTCTTCCTATCCATGAGCATGGAATATTTTTGCATTTGTTTGTGTCTTCTTGGATTTCTTTGAATAGTGTTTTGTAGTTCTCATTGTAAAGGTTTTTCACATCTCTGGTTGGGAAGATGCCAAGGTATTTAATTTTTTGTGCGGCTGTTGTGAATGAGATCGTGCTTTGTATTTGGTTTTCTGCCTGCTTGTTGTTGGTGTATAAGAATGCAACTATCTTTTGCACATTTGTTTTGTATCCCAAGACTTTGCCAAAGTCCTTTATCAGCAGTGCATTAATTTTAAGATCTGAAGCAAAAAAGCAACCTTGCTATCATCAACACTAATTATATTGTTTGTTCTTAAGGTACTAATTGGTGTGAAAAAGAAGAAATAGAAATTACAGAATTAATTAGAAAGAAAAACTAAACTGCTGTTATTCATAGAGGCTATAACCAAGCACAGAGAAATGCAATGTATAAGCATTAAGAAGAGTTTAGTAAGTTTTCTAGATTTAAAATTTATTATAAACTATGGGATTTCTCCATACTAGAAAAAAACAAAGTAACTAAAACTCAACTGAATCTCTTTACCAAATAATCAATTCTTAATTATAGATTGTTGTGTTCTGAATTTTCTTAAAATGTTTTTTTCAGTATGCAAACTGAAAATTTTAGATTTGTTCTGTACATTCCAAGAGTGAGAGTGAGAGTGAGAGTGAGAGCAAGAGAGAGGAGGAGGAAGGGAAGGCAGGAGGGAGGGAAGGAGGGAGGAAGGGGGGATGAAGAGGCAAACTACTTCCTTGTGCACACTGGTCAGAAATCTTTATTTGGTAACAATTTATTGAAGACTCTGCATATCTTGTTCTAGTTCAGCTATAAAAATTCCTTCTTTCTGACATCTGGTTATCTCATACTTCCATCTAGTGGAAAAGACCATATTATTCTACTACAGTGTGTTCTTCATTTTTGTTTAACAAAAACAATGTAATTATTTACAAAACTATCATACTGCTCCTGAATCAAGTTTAAAACCATATCTGAGGGGGAAAGAGGTGGGGTGGGGATTTAGTTCTTAATATGGCTAAATAGATCCTTATATGGCTGTGAACTACTGCATGCATCCTTATAATCAGCAAAGATCCCTAAAGAATCAAGGCCATGTCACGAACATGGCCTTTCTTTGAAAATGTCTATGATTCAGCTCTACACCAGTGCAACATGTAGACCACAAAATCAAGAGGGTCAGATTTTAAAATCTGAAAGATAAGTGGTAAACGACACAGTAAATGAAATAAAGCCTGTTGATTTTTAAAGCATGAAGGAATTATGGCATGCTGTAGCATGGTTAAATAAGTTATATTTACAAATAAAGTGTTAAATATCATGAGTTATAATAACTAATAACATAAGAACCATCTCTATAATTTTAAAAATTGTCTCGGCCATTCTTGGAAAGAATTCACAATTTGAGAAAGTCTCTTCTTTCTGACCCACCCCTTTGACCATCCAACATACCTTTATTAAGCAAGTAAAATCAGGTTAAAATGCACCAATAGCAGTTGTGGTGAGGAAAAAAGAAGTAGCAAAAAAGTCATACTATGCCCAATTATCAGTTTTCTAAGGAGGGAAAATCTATGACTGATTCGTTATAATTTTAAAAATCACGACTCTATTAAAAGCTTCACCTGCATCCTCACTCAGCCATGGTAAATTGTAGTAAAGGAACACTTGGTAAGAATGTGACTCAGGAAGGGTGGGACGGTTCCTCTAGCTAGAGCCATCATCACTGAAGCAGCTGGGTGACCACATCCCTTCCAGATCCCACACTGGAGTCTCTTCCTACAAGGAAAAGGGCCAGATACCAGCCACTATGCAGGGAAGAAACTATTATATCAGCACCAGATGACAAGAGCTAGGCTATTGTGGAAATATGTGCTATTATATCACTTAACTAGTTTAAAATTTTTTTTATACTACATGTTTAATTTTGGCCTAAAATAACCCAGACTCTATCTTTAAGAAAATGAAGACTTTCTAAAACTGGTTTTATACGAACCTAAAGCAAAAACAAAAACAGCATGGGTGAGCACAGCACCCACAAGCAAGGGGTTATGTTGGTAAGGGGTATATATTCTATTTTTTCAGATGATTCATAGGAAATTACAACATATAAAAATTTGAATAGTTTGTTTATTAAATTTAATTGTGCTATACCAATTTGATAGCAGTTTTTTGAGAGAATATAAATCAACTCCCATACTTAGCACAGTAATCAAATCTCTAAATTTTCAAAACTGTCCTACGGAGCTACTCTCTCCCCAGACTCTCCATGGGATGTTAACAAAAGCTACGAGGGGAGAGGAAGAGGTAGAGAGAGAATTCAGAATTGCTAGTTTAAAAGTATTTTTTAAAGACCTTTTTAAAAAAAGATGCCAAGGTGGACTGGCAGACTGGAAAGCTCTAAATGTGAAGGGAGGAGAGTATCATTAACACAGAGATATGCAAAAAACAACATGAATGACAAATCAATACTCAAAACTGTACATTACAACTTGAGAGTTCTTGAGTTAAATCCAAAAGAGAGAGAGAGTCCAACTATCAGGAATATTGCCTCAGAAAAATATATATATTTACAGTTTCAAGCTAAAAGCAGTCAAGAAACTATCCCTCATCCTCCAAAACGAGAAATTTTTGTGTGCCACATTCGTAAAAATTATTTTCCCAAGGCAAGTAGTAGAAACTGGAGTGCTTTGACACGCTGCCAGCATTCATAGTGATTTAAAGGCATGACCATGGCACTGCTACAAACCATAATTTAAAAGGGTTGGAAGCTGCCCTTTTATAACAAGAATACAAGAATATACATATATGGACTTAATTGTGGACCTCTGTTATAAAATTCAACACATGTATTAATCCATTTATGGTGGAAAATTTTTAGTTTTCAGCCAGTTCTAAATCAATTAGAAATTCTAATCAGATGTATCTTATAATCAAGTAACATTTTAAAAAATAAAATGCAACTGTTTATTTGAGGGATTTAAAAAAGGTAAGGCAAAACAGTAATTCTGCTACTTAATATGATAACCGACCTATGGTTACAATTATATTAACTATACCTTCAACATTAAATGATTGGCTATAAACTCCTTGAAACCTTAGGTTTGTGTCATACATTTTATAAACACCTGCTATCTCTACGTATTACTTGATAGTGTGCCTAGCACATAGTAGCTCTCATTGGGTAGATATCAGGCTTCTTCAACTTCTTATTTTCCTCTAGTCTTGTGATCACTGTCACACTGAAGAAGGGTAGAGCACACAGTTAAAGGAAACCATTGTCCACAAGGATGGCTACATCACAATGATCACACTTCAGAGATGATAGACTGGTACAGTTAAGAGTTCACCGGCCATAAGTGAGAACATGTGCATTCTAGTTTCTAAATGTGCCATGGAGAAAGGCACAATAGGAAGGTTTTGAAAGCTTTGGGTTCAAATTCAGCTCTGCCATCTATAAGCCATGACTTTGGTAAGTTATTTAACTTCCCCAAGTCTTTGATTTCTCATGCATAATAAAATAGGTATTAGGAGAGTTAGGTATAATTAGGTTCAGAAAGTACTATAGTAAGTAGAATTTTAAGATGGCTCCTATGACCTTTGTGCCCTGATGTTATCCTCCTCAAAATTATGTCACTTTATATAGCAAATGGGAGGTTTTCCAGGTGTGCCAAATCCAATCATGTGAGCCCTTGAAAAAGGATGAATTTTCTCTGGCAGAAGAGGAAGTTGGAGAGATCTGAGGTGCAGGAAGGATTCCAGAAGCGGCTGTATGTCAAGGAATACAGTGGCTTCAAGAAACTGGGAACAGCCCCCAGCTGACTGCCAGCAAGGAAATTGAGACCTCAGTCCTCCAAACACAGAAATTGAATTTTACCAACAAGAATGAGCTTGAAAGAAGATTCTTCCCCAAAGCTTCCAGATGAGAACCTTGCCTGGCCAACACTTTGATTTCAGCTTTGTGTAACCCTAAGCAGAGAATCTGGCTAAGCCAGCCCCTCTCCTCCAGACTTCCAACCTAAAGAATAAATGGATGTAGAGTTAATTATTAGGTGGTGTTTTAACTTGGTAAGTTTGTGGCAACTTGTTATGCAGCAATAGAAAAGTATTACAAGTGCTTAGTGGTACGTGACACACAGAAATCATTCACAAATCATATCATATATAGTTTAATAACTCATGGGCTCAAAAAGTCATTTTAACTTCTTTGATCTGTAAAATGAGGTTTGACTAGTTAAGCCAGAAGTTCCAGCCTAAATTTCACAAGTCTAAGGATTCCTTCTGAGGTTTCTGCAACTATGGTGACACACTTTGATCTGGTATCTTCCATTCACCTCTCCAGATTCATGCTCCATGCTTCAGTACTCTGTGATATTCCCCATAGGGCTCCTAAGGACTGAATCAGTGGGCTCCCTGTCACCAGCAATGGGACAGTGGGAGGCACCAGCAAGAAATCACAGTGATGAAAGAGTAAGGTCTGGGTATTTATTTCCTGGCTTCCTATATATATACAAATGATAACGGGGAGAATGATCTCTAACTTAGGTGTGTATAAGAGCAGGAAAAGGGTGTGCCATGAACTGAATTGTGTCCTCCTACATGTATTTACTAAAGCCCTAACCCCTATAATGTGAAGTAACTGGGGTTCTTAGGAAGTAACTAAGGTTAAAAGAAGTCATAATGGGAGGACCACAATCCAAGAATTGGTGGCCTTCTAAGAAAAGGAAGAAAGGTCTTTCCCTCTATTTCTCTCTACAGACTTGCAGCAAGGAAAGGCTATGTGAGCACATGGTGAGAAGGCAGCCGTCTGCAAACCAGGAAGAGAGCCCTCACCAGAACTCAATCATGTTGGCACCTGATCTTGGACTTTTCAGCCTGTAGGTATGTGAGAAAATAATTATCTGTTTAAGCTACTAACTCTATGCTATTTTGTTATGGCAACCCAAGCAGACTAACATAGGTGGCTAGGAAGATTTCTCAAAGGGAGTACTTGAGCGGAGACTTTCTGTTTCCTAGTGGTGGCAGGTAGGTTCTTTCCAGGCAAAGAACACATGCAATAAGGCACAGGCATTTCAGGTAATAGCATCAAGCAGCTGGAGCACAGGGTGCCTGGAAGGTTAGTGAGAGAGGCTGGAAAAGCAAGGAGAGTCCAGATGTTGAGTTTTAACATTAAAGGCCAAAGACACTGCCAAAAGGATTAAATCCAGTGGGAAAGCACTGAGGGTTTTTATGTCATTAGAAGTATAGCATCTATTTTCAAAAGACCATTCTTATAGTTGTGTGGAAGGTTAGACAGGTAAAGAGGTAGAGAATAGTTTAACTCTGATTTTTGAAATGTGCCCCATGAAGCCCTGAGGGTCCCAAACCAAGTATCACCATGAAGATGGAGGAGGAGGTTAAGTGGACAGGGTCCTGGAACCCCATGTACACCTCAAGCACAGAAGTTCTGTGGCCTAGACTAAACTGGAAATCTTTGCTACCCTCAGGACAACTAGTCTAGGTTGTTACTTCAAAGACTGTACTGAAAAATGCCTGCATCTGCAAGTCAAGGCACTTGCTCAGGTTTTCCAGTTATGGTAAAAAAAAAAAAAAAAAGTTGGGGAATTACTGAAAATTCTAACTAAGAGAGTAATGTGTGTTGACTCATGCCAGCAGGATGAAAGAACTACTAAGAAATACCATCTGAATGGATCCAGCTATAGAGGCCATATCCAACGCCCTAGACTTTTATGGCTCTTAGAGTCTCAGACTATACCCAGTTGCTTAAATGAGTCTGTTTGATAAAACGAAAACAAGAAGGTGATTTTCATGCCATGGAGATTTACTCTTTTCTGATGTTTTTATCTGAAAATATCAGATTAAAGTGATCTGCAATAGAAAAACAATATAGAGCAAATAAAACTTACTATCAACCAAAACGTGAGATTTTTTAGGGATTAGCTTAAAAAAACTCACAAGCAGTTTTTGGAAATTGCATAGCTTAACCAAAAAGAATAGAGATTGAGTATCCCTTATCTGAAATGCTTGGGATGATACGTGTTTCAGACTTTGGGTTTTTTTTTTTTGAAGTGTGGAATATCTGCATAAACATAATGAGGAATCTTGGGGATGGGATCCAAATCTAAACACGAAATTCATTTATGTTTCATATTCACTTTATACACATATCCTGAAGGCAATTTTATATAATATTTTAAATACTTTTGCATATGAAACTAAATTTTGACGGCATTTTGACTGCAACTCGTCACATGGTCAGGTGCATGAAATTCTTTACTTGTGGCATCATGTTGATGCTCAAAATTTTTGGATTTTAGAACACTGCAGATTTTAGGTTAGTGGATTAGGGATGTTTAACCTATTATTTTAAGACTATAAGGTAAAAACTATGTACAGCAGAGGGCAGTGCAGCCTTCTGCAAAGTCAACTGGTAGGCATGATAAAGTGGTGAGCACAATTAAGAGTTGAAATATTTTGATTCATGAAAACTATTTTGTGTTCAGTGACTTTACCTTCTTAGAACAGAACCGACATATTGCCTAATTGCTACATTCCTTGAAAAGGTAGTAGTAGGAAGAGCTATTTATTTAAATCTTGTAAAAACTTCCTTAGAAAATTTTAGCTCCCTAAAAATAAAGAACTGTATCTTAATTTCTGGGAGGTTTCCATTGCCGTCACTATATAAAACAGCTGTCTTTGTTTCTTAACATGTGTTAAATAAACTAGTTTTTAAAAGAGCCTAATATCCCAAATTATATTCGTTTACATTCCCCTTTAACTTACACTGTACACAGACCCAACTGGTTAATGAAACTATCAATTCTAAAGAGTTCACTCAGTACTTAGCCAGAGGAAGATAGAACAGTTTCATGTTTTATTCATTTTTTTAGAAAAGAAAATAACAGATCTGCAATTTAGTAACCATGCCAGAGGGCTTGCAAGATATCTCCACTATTTGGAGAAGCATTGCTAAAATGTGTGAATTACTAATGTGGTCATAGTTTTCAAAACAATACCTCCAGAAGTGCAGTTCGAATCCTTCACACTTTTCTTTGCATTTTAAACAAGGGGCTCCAAATCCTTGCTCATGACCTAAGCCCATCTGTTAAAGAGAAAACAGTGTGAATCTATTATTACATTCCTTAAAAAAATCTAAAAAATTCAATAAATTGTACTTTTTATTCCCTTACCACTTCTGTTGATATAACTTTCAAACAAATCTTTTATGAGCATTACAATGTTTAGTCAATGATGACACCCAGGTATGTATATGGCAGCTCTGAGTACATACATAACATGCTTTATATTCTTATTGCCTTTTATTATGCAAAGCATCAGAAAATGCATAGAAGACTACAAATATACAAGTAACAAAAAGTCATGAATTTATGTCTTTGGCCACTACATGCCCTGGATACAACAGGTACAGGGAGCATTTCAGAAAACTAAAACTTAAAGAGCAAGCCTGGTCCCCAATAACATATTTTTGCAGCAAACAAGGAATGTATGGAAGATTTTAGGAACTAAAATTAAGGCTGGGCACGGTGGTTTCCGCCTGTAATCCCAGCACTTTGGGGGCCGAGGCGAGAGGACTGCCTGACCTCAGGGGTTCAAGACAGCCTGGGCAACTTGGTGAGACCTCGTCTCTACAACAAATCAAAAATAAGCCAGGTGTGGTAGCACGTGCCTATAGTTCCAGCTACTTGGAAGGCTGAGACAGAAGGATTGCCTGAGCCTAGCAGGTTGAGGCTGCAGTGGCCATGAGCGTGCCACTGCATTCCAGCCTGGGTGACAGAGTGAAACTCTGACTCAAAAAAAAAAAAAAAATTTGAAATATTATTTTATATTCTGCTATTTATTCTGATAAATATAATAATAATAGCAACAATAGACATTTATTGAACACCAGTAGTGTATGCCTTGAATGTTTGTGTCCCTCCAAAACTCACCCTGCAACTTAATCACCAGTGCAATGGTATTAAGAAGTGGGTCTTATGTAGGTTCAATGATTGTAACAAATGTACCACTCTGGTAGGGGATGTCGAGGTGGAGAATGTTGAAAGTGGGAGATGTTGGCAGTGGGGAGGTGGCTGTGCATATGTGGGAGCAGGGGATATATAAGAACTCTCTGTACTTTCAGCTCAATAATGCTGTGAACCTAAAACTGCTCTAAAAAATAGTCTATTAAAAAAAATGAGGTGGGTCTTTATGAAATGATAGGTGATTAGCCCACGAGGTCTCCACCCTCATGGTTGGGATCAAAAAGCTTCAAGAAGTGAGTTCATCCTGTCCATCTCTTCTGCTCCTCCCTCCATGTGAAAATGCAGCAACAAGGTACCATGTAGGAAGCAGAAAGCAAGTCTACCCTAGACACTGAATCTGCCAGTGCCTTGATCCTGCACTTTCCAGCCCCCCAAACAGTGAGAAATCAATTTTTAATCCTTGCAAATTACACAGTCTAAGGTATTTTGTTATAGCAGCAGGAACAAAGAAAGACAGCCACGAATGGTACTTACATCTCACTAAAATCTTACCAAACCTCATAAAATGCTTATCAAATAGACAATAATTTTCCATTTTAGAAATGACTTAACAGAAACTTAGAGAGGTTACGGAACTTGCTTAAGATCAAAGTGTTAATAAATGGTAGAGAAGAGATTTGAGTCCAAGTCTTTCTGACTCCAAGGTCTGTGCTCTTATGTCTGTGGTGGGGTGAAGGATTGTGCTGTCGTCTTTTATAGTAAGCCATCATTTTTTATTTGCCATATTAAACAAGAATCCTTGGAAACTTGCTGAGACAAGGCCTAATAAGCAGAAGGGGTGGGGAGCAGATGGGGGAAGGACATGCAACAGCAATATAAGGTCTTTAATCAACGACTGATAATTTTTTTAAAAAGTCACATCAGCAGTGGCAAACTACCAGTGATCAGATTATCCCATGTTTTAAATAATCACATCAGTGACTGTGACAAATCAGTTATTAGTGCCTAGAGTAATAGTTCAAGCTAGACAAATAATAGATCTTTTTCTATGGCCCTTTTTGTAACTTTACCAAGTTGTATTTGTCACTATGCAGTCAAAACCACAGTGCAACTTGTTCCTTGAAAGATCAGCCTGACATGCCCTAAAGTTTAAGTGAAGTCCTTCCTTTTGTTCTGAAGAACATGACCACATCCCCTTACCATAACTAAGGCCATGTTCAAACCCAGCTGGTTCCCCCGAGTGCTTAGGAGAGCCCATGTTATTTTTAAGTCAGACCATCTCAAGTATACAACCCTGCCCAACATGAATTAAACTTTATCACCATGTCTATGCTATCAATTTTCAAAAGAACTGAAATTCTCTAAATTGTATACTTAACATCAACACTAAACTTATTTTTAGGAATCAAATTGTTTCCTTGTCAACGAAGCTCACAGTTCACAGTACAGAAATAAAATAGGTTAAACAAAACACAAAGGGAGACTGAGTTTTCTGGTCTTTTATAAGAAGCAAAACCAAGAATTTTCTCCTTTACAATATCCACAGTAAAATGAGAAGGAAATATAAACGAGTGTATTCTTTTTCAAGCCCTTTCTTATTTCCCATTAGGAGGCAATCCTGAATCTGCCTAGAGTATAGATCTGCTTCATAACAGTGTTCCACGTACCTTCTGCTAAATATACTCTGATCCAAGATGAAAATTAAGACACTAAGGCTTAATCATACTTAGCTTAAATCAGTGGCTTTTAAACTCTTGTGTGTAAACTGACAATATGGAATATATTCATATTGTGACAGAACTTGCATATACTCATACAAACTTATGTGTGAGTAGATGCATATAAAAATACTCAGATTTACTGGCTCAGGTAATATCTAGAACTAAGTTTGCTTCTGCCTCTAAATTAAATGGTCACCTAAACAAATTCTTGCCTGCCTTCAAACCTGAATTGCCTGGTCAGAACAGCACGGGCCTTAATAAAATACTACAAACATACTGGCACAATACCATCTCATTCTCTATTTCTGCATGCAACTTGAATGTTCAGCTTATATAATTAGAACCTCGATTAGTTAACAAAGTTTGTACGCTAAGGTTTTGGTGTAGCTCACTGCTAACTTACAAAGTCAACCTTGCAACAGGGCAAGTTATTTCTTTCCTGGTATCTGTCTATATTAGAATTATTAGAACTGGTAGTATTTCATGAACATCTGCTCTTTTGAAGTTTGTCACAAATTCTTATAGATGTCCCCCATCACGTAAGAGATGAGAGGGTAGAGCACCTCTCAAGCTCTATTGCGAAATCGCAGGGCCCTCAGAGAGACCAGGAGACCAGGCTTTGGGAAAAGCAGCAATTGGAGAAACTGGCTCTGCAGGCTGCCCTGGAACACTCAGAAAGCACTGCCTCGGGGTTCTTCCAACTTTGCTGGCCCCACCTAGAGGGCCAACTTAATCTCCTTATGGGCTTTTCTGGCTCTTTTGATAAAGTTTCTGAGCATGCCCCAGCCCCCCCACCCCTTTCTAAACACACAATCACTTTCATCTTCACCACAAGCTCACACAGAAGAAGAAATAGGGGAACTCTAAAAACATCATATAGAGCAAGTACGTGAAAGAGTGGAATAAGGTCATGGCAATAGGATACACTCTCTCCTGCTATAACCCAATGGAAGCAGTCCTAACTAAAAAGAAGCATTTAAACAAACAAACAAAAAAACACCTAGTTTCCAAAATCACTGTTAGCAGCTGAAGCAATTAGAGGTTCAGACTGGCAATGAACTTATTTTCCTGAGTGAATTTCAGTAAGATAAATTATTTTATGGCTACAAGCAAATACCTACAAAACTTAAGTCTCACTGGCACCAGCACTGACGATCTCTAATTTATACCACCTACTGAGTGAGAACTCTTCCCATATTTTCATCCTTTTATCAGTCTGTTAGGATAAAAAAGCACAATGACACTCAAAAAAGATGATCCACACTCTAGTATTTTTGCTGTTTAGAATGTGCCTAGTTTCCAACTGAATTAGTATGCAGTTGTTAAATCCAATTTATACTATAAAATTGCATTGTAGCAGACATACCTCCAATAGTTTGAGGTACATTTCTTCTGCTATTCCCACCCCAACTGAGGCATCTAATCATCTGCTATTCTACCCTTCACAAGTCAAACGTATACCAGGTGAAGGACAACATACTGATTTTAAACTGGTAAAACACGTTTCGGGTCAAGGATCTGGAACTCCACCCATCCTAAGGGCTCCCAAACTTCCTTCCCTTCTTCACTTTGTGTTCAGCACTCCCCGATTCCAGGATCCAGAAATTCTCACACCTCCTATCTTCCCTTCACCCTCAGCACTACACCCTCTGGGTCCAGGTCCTTCTTTCTTCAAGAGCCAAGGCTATTACTCTCGACACTCAAATCTTGTAGGTTAGTTTCTGCCCAGGTGTCAGGGTGGAGAATTCTTGATAAGGAATAACAATAAGGTGTTAATGTAAGGCGACCAGAGTGGAGGGTCTGTGTAAGGAAGGGTATGTGGGAGCAGTCAGCGGAGAGAGCCCAGAAAGTGTTAGCTTATCAGCTAAGGCAAACTGGCTGTTTAGAAAGTGAAATCCAGATCCTCAGATGAAAATAAACACCAAGACACTGTGCTTGTATGTAATCCCAAGGTTGTGAGAATGAGCTATCCCAGATAGCTGAGAAAATGATAAAAATACATAGTTATAGATACTAGAGAAGTAAGAAAACACAGAACTGTGAAATGTAGAAAGATCACTGAAGGAGAATCAGGTCACCGGCATCACTGGCCAGTTCAGTGATTTTGGAAGTCACTTTCATCCCTGGGCTTCTATATAATGAAGAAATTGAACTAGATTGACTCCAATTTATCTTTTATTCCTAAAATTATGATGGCGAATAATGTGTCAGATTAAATTTGTCTTAGTTTAGTTATTATTCTGTATGGTCACCTGCTCAAAGTTTAAACACTAAACAGAAAATAATTATTTAAAAAACTAATATGTTAGTGGATCTTTTAAGTCAGAATCATTTGTAATTCAGTTTGGAGGAGTTTATGAAATACACATAAGAAACAAAAGACTTAAGTTGTGAGTGATAAAATTCAGTCCTGTTGTATGTAATTATTTCAACAGAAAATGTGATATGGCATTCCCTGCAGAGTCAACACTTCATACCTAAAAACACATGTTTTTCATAAATGCACAAGTCCCAAAATTGTCTACTTCATATAATTTTAGTAACACATCCTGGCCAACATTAATACAAGAATATGACAGATTAATTTTTCTTCTTTAGTGTCTAAGAAAACAGGTCCTTTGGACTGACTATATTAGGAGAAATTACAGTCAAGCTTTGGGAATACTATCAAGGTCCTCTGAAAAAAATAAAAATGACTCTGTAATATTTATCCTGAAACACCAGTCATAGACAATTCGAACTTTTAAAATATCTTTAGCTACAGGCTCCAGAAACTGAACTCATATTGCCATGATCTGTGCCTCTGAACACCTTGCTATCCTCTGCTTATTTTAGAATAAGAAACGGGAATGGAATCAATTTCTCCATATTCATAATTTTAAGCAGCCAGATAGTCTGGCAACATTTCAGGTGACCCTTCTGACTCAGAAGGGTATTGTATGTCAGATACTTGAAAGAAAAAGGAAAAAAGGGTATGGAACATCTGGTATTTCAAACATGGTCTGAGTTGATCTGGTGACGGTTTGAGTCTGGAAGATATTATGCAGTATTCAGGGTGAGATCATCTGATTCATGCTGTTTTCATAACCAAATTTCCCTCTGGAGCAAAGAATCATATGTGGTTACTAAACAAGCAAGTGTTACTAAGACTTCTTTAATCATTTTGGAATGAAGCTGACCAAGGTAGCTTATATGAAATATACACGTTCTCCCTCCAACCCTACTTTCGCAGTGTGTGTGTGTGTGTGTGTGTGTGTGTATGCACAAGCACATGTATATTTACCTTTCTATCATATACACACACAAATGCTTGTATATACACACACGTATATTCATATTACACTCTTTCAGATTTGGGAGTACACATGCATATTCATTACACGGACATATCGCGTAGGTGGGGATTGGGTCTCAGGGGTCCCACTCCCCAGACAGTGAACATCATGACCTGCAGGTAGTTTCCGAACCTCAACCCGCCTCCCTCTTCCCCATTTATTTGTGTCCCCAGTATCTATTATTTCCATCTTTGTGACCATTTATCTCCCACATATGAGTGAGAACATGCAGTGCGTGGTTTTCTATTTGAGTCAGTTTACTTAGGATGATGATCCCCAGCTCCATCCATGCTGCTGCAAAGGATGATTTCATTCTTTTTTTATGGCTGCCATATTACACTCTTAAGGAAGCATTTTAGACCTTGTT